>JAHFWG010000556.1:20230-31466 GCA_020233015.1 Callinectes sapidus | reverse complement strand
GGTGTTACTAAGACACTGGAGAAATTACTTTAAAAGTCCCGTAATTGTTTGTAACTGCTGCTATTACTGTTATTAGCCACCATTTACAGAGAGAGATTGGCCACAGTTACAGTTGCATTTGAATGAAATT
Organism: Callinectes sapidus; assembly: GCA_020233015.1. Taxonomy (NCBI): domain Eukaryota; kingdom Metazoa; phylum Arthropoda; class Malacostraca; order Decapoda; family Portunidae; genus Callinectes; species Callinectes sapidus. The sequence continues at coordinate 31,336 of JAHFWG010000556.1, read as the reverse complement.
ACATAAACCAGTTATAAGAACAAATGAAAAATATAATCTAAGACTCTCCCAAAAAATAGTAAAAGCTGAAACACACACACACACACATATGCACACACACACACACACACACACACACACACACACACACACACACACACACACACACAAACAAAAACAAAAAAAAAGTACAGTTTTCCACATAGAATTGTGGATAACTGGAATGGATTGAAAGAAGAGGTTGTTACAGCAACCAATATACATAAGTTCAAGGAAATGTTGGATTTATGGAGATATGGAGACAGGACACTATGAGCCCTGCTCGAACCCTGTGTAATACAACTAAGTAAATACACACACACCTGAACACACAGATAAGGTGGCAGATAAGAGAGTGGTATCCAATTAATACTGGTTTTCTTATCACCATGAGGAAGAAAATAGTGTGTGAAAGGTTTCAAGGGCAGGTGTGGCCAGGAAACACGTGTGTGTGTGTGTGTGTGTGTTTGTTTGTTCTGTTTTATTTTCTTTGTTTTGTTTTGTTTGGTTCAGGGTAATGTTACTAGTTACTATTATCTTGCTGCTATTGTTATTATTATTGTTATGACTGGTATTACTGTTATGTACAATTGTTTTATATACATGCAATGATGAATTTCTTCCTTTATTTCCCAACAGCCCGGCTTGCGTCGCGCTGTGGTGGTGGCGGTGGTGGTGTGGCGCGGCGGTGGTGTAGCTCTGCCTCACCGCGCATCACCACTCATTACTCTGTGGTGCCGAGGGAGACCGACTCAAGATGGGCAGGTGTGTGTGTGTGTGTGTGTGTGTGTGTGTGTGTGTGTGTGTTTAGTTAGGGTTTACAAAGCCCAAGTTAATCTGGTGTGGTCTTGTCTCTGTTTCAATTTTCATCTCATCTTTCTTGGCTGAAGGAGACCACCTAATGAAGACCTCCTATCTGAAAGCCCACCTGTTTGGGAGCCGTTACCCAGAGTGAATGCCCAATACCTACTCAGACTGTGGCCAGGATTCCAACCCAGGAATCTCTCTCGGCCACATCAGTCCCTCATCCTAATTTTTTCCTCTCTATCCTCCTCTTTTATTGACCTTTTTCCTTCACACTATAGACCATTTACACTACATAACAAGACAAACACAGCAAAGATGACTAATTATTAACTATCTATTACTCTTTTTCATCTATTTCCTTCACACTACATACCATTTACCCAACATAACAAGAAAGACACAGTAAAGATGATCAAGTATTAACTATCTATTACTCTTTTTCATCAATTTCCTTCACACTACATACCATTTACACAACATACAAGAAAGACACAGTAAAGGTGACTAATTATTAACTATCTATTATTCTTTTTCATCTATTTCCTTCACACTACATACCACTTACCCAACATAACAAGACAAACACAGTAAAGATGACTAACTATTAACCATTACTCCTATTCATCTATTTCCTTTACACAACATAACAAGACAGACATAATAAAGATGACTAAATATTAACATCCCTTCCGTCAGATGTGGATATGGAGAGGTATGCGGACGAGGCAGATGTGGTGGTGGTGGGGGGAGGGCCGGCTGGTCTGAGCGCCGCCATCAGACTCATGCAGCGCGCACAGCAGGACGAGAGGGAACTGCGAGTCATGGTGGTGGAGAAGTCTGCTGATGTGGGTGAGTAATACGTGTGTCCGTGAGAGAGAGAGAGAATTATGAGACAGAATCGAGAAATATAGAAAGCCATAATAAGAGACAAAGTAATGATAATAATAAGTAGCAGAGGGAGAAGGGAAGAAACAATAAGGAAAGAGGAATTAAGATGAAAGATTAACAAAAGAAAACCACAAAACTAGAGAACTGAGGGACAAAACCAGAGAGAAAACAGAAAGAAATATAGGAAACAAAATTAACATGAGACCCAGAAATAAGGAAAGAGGAATTAAGATGAAAGATTAACAAAAAAACACAAAACTAGAGAACTGAGGGACAAAACAAGAGAGAAAACAGAAAGAAATATAGGAAACAAAATTAACACGAGACCCAGCCTGTCACAACACCCTTTACACCACCTCCTCCTCCTCTTCTGCAGGCGGCCACATCCTCTCAGGGGCGTGTCTGGAGCCAAGAGCACTGGAGGAGCTGTTTCCTGACTGGCGGGAGAGAGGAGCACCACTGAACACTGCCGTCACTAAGGATGTCTTCAGCTTCCTTACTGAGAAGGGGAGGATTAATATTCCCATCCTGCCTGGTGAGAAACTGAGAGAGAGAGAGAGAGTTGTAACTGAAGGAGAAGGAAGGAATGTTATAAGAAGGAAAGAAAGCAAAGAGGAATATTATTAGTAGTCATTGCTTTGCCCGTCACTAAATTATTATTACTCTTCCTCCTCTTCCTTCCTTGTATCTGTTCCTTGTCTTCCTTCCCTTCTTGCTGTTCTTTGTTCCTTCTATTCCTCCTTTTCCTTCCTTCCCCATTCTGTTTTTCCTTCTCTTCCTTCCTTACATCCTTCTCTTCCTCCTCTTCCTTCTATCTGTTCCTTGTCTTCCTTCCCTACTCAATGTTCCTTGTTCCTTCTACTCCTTTTTTTTTTTTCCTTCTCTTCCTTTCTTACATCCTTCTCTTCCCTCTATTCCTCCTCTTCCTTCCTTCCTTCTATCTGTTCCTCCTCTTCCTTTCTCACTGTTCTTTGTTCCTTCCTTCCTTCTTCTCTCACCCTCCTTCATATCCCACTCACTCCTCCCTCCCTCACCCCATTCATGCCCTTTCACCCCTACAGGTATGCCAATGCACAACCACGGCAACTACATAGTGCGTATGGGCCATGTAGTGAGGTGGCTGGGGGAGCAGGCAGAGGAGCTTGGGGTGGAGGTATATCCCGGAACCCCCGCAGCTGAGGTCCTCTACCGCTCTGATGGGTCTGTGGCGGGTGTGGCGACGGGGGATGTGGGCATTGCGAAGGATGGGTCGCCTAAGGTGTGTATGTGTGTGTGTGTGTGTGTGTGTTTGGTGTTTTTTTGTCTGTGTTGTTTCGCTTCCATTCCTCCTTTTCCTTCCTTCCTTGTATTTCTCCTCTTTTGTTTACTTTTCCTTCAGTTGTACCTCATTTAACCTATCCTAACTTACTTCTACTCCTCCTTTTCCTTCCTTCCTTCCTTGTATTTCTCCTCTTTTGTTTACTTTTCTTTCAGTTGTACCTCATTTAATCTATCCTAACTTACTTCTATTCCTCCTTTTCCTTCCTTCCTTCCTTCCTTGTATTTCTCCTCTTTTGTTTACTTTTCTTTCAATTGTACCTCATTTAACCTATCCTAACTTACTTCTATTCCTCCTTTTCCTTCCTTCCTTCCTTCCTTGTATTCCTCTTTCGTTTACTTTTCCTTCATTTGTACCTCATTTAAGCTCATCTAACTTATCCTGTCCTATTTTATCCTAACCTAACCTAACCAAGCTTATTAACAAACTAAACTTGTACCATCCTAACCTAATTTATCCTCTCCTATTTGATCCTAACCTAAGCAAATCAAAACACACTACACCCTTCTCACACCCTCCTTCCCTCAGCCTCTACACCCGCCTTACATCCTCCTTCCTCTACAACCTCCTTACAACCTCCTTACACCCTCCTTCTCTCCCGCAGGATGCCTTTGCCAGGGGGATGGAGCTGCGAGCCAAGTGCACAGTGTTCGCCGAGGGTTGCCACGGTCACCTGGCCAAGCAGCTGTACACCAAATTCAACCTGAGGGAGAACTGTGAGCCGCAGACATATGGCATTGGCCTGAAGGAACTGTGGGAGGTGGCACCCGAGAACCACAGACCTGGCACTATTGAGCACACTGTAGGATGGCCACTAGACAGGTGATGACGATGATAGTATTAATTGTGGTAGAATATACGTACGTGTTTTGTCATTCATTTAAACGTAACTTAACCCTCAGATTCACTTATGGGGGCTCGTTCCTGTACCACCTGGATGAGGAGCAGCCCTTAGTGTCCCTGGGGTTCGTGATAGGGCTGGACTACACCAACCCATACCTCAGTCCGTTCCAGGAGTTCCAGCGGTTCAAGACTCATCCCTCAGTAGCGGCAGTGCTTAGGGGAGGGACTAGGTATGTGTGTGTGTGTGTGTGTGTTTTGTTTTTATTTTTATTTATTTATTTTTTTTTACTTATTTATTTTTTCCTGTGTGTGTGTGTGTGCGTGCTTGCCAATTTGTGTCTTTTCCAAGTTAAATTGTGTGTTCCTTGTATGTTCGTGTGTGCATGTGTATGTATGTATGTATGTGTGTGTGTGTGTGTGTGTGTGTGTTTTTTTTTTTTTCTTTTCTTGAGTGCCTAATTGTATCTTTTCAGGGTTGGGTTGTGAGTGTTCCATGTATGTATGTGTGTGTGTTGGGGGGGGGAGGGGGATGTTGGGAGAAATTAGTGTTTTTTTCCTTTTTAGGAGTGGGGGGTGGGGTGGGGTGGGGGTGTTGATGCAGTATTGGTGTGTGAGGGGGATGGGGATGTGCCTGCCTGTTTGTTTATAATGTTTTGTATTTCTTAAGTTGGAATGTGTTTGTTAAGATCTAAGTGTTCGTTATGTGTGTGTGTGTGTGTGTGTGTCACTTCATTACACCACACACACAGTGCTTGTAAGCTTCCTTGACAATACCTTTCCCTTTCATAACAACCTTCAGCTTGTATCCTACCACACTCTGCCATTACTCCTATTCATATCCTTCCTTCACCCACTAACTACATTGCCTTCGCTGCCTTTATCAATGTGTCCTTCAGCATCCCACATCACACACATTCATATCCTACCTACCCATCTCAATCTTATTTTGCTGAACTCCCTGGCCACTTTTCTATTTCTATTCTCCTATAAACTGATTTCATTTAAGAGGGAGGCTTTAATTAAAACACTTAGCCCATTCTTTTGGCCAACACTCTCAGACCTGCTCAGGGACTAGCATCTCTGTGGGCTTTCTTGTTTGTTCATTTTTGTTCCTCTTGGCCAGTTTTCCCTCTTATTTAAGAAGAAAAGTTGTATTCTTGGTACCATCTTTTTCAGTGTATCCCTCAGTATTGTACCTCACTTAGTCCTACATACCACTCTCCTTGGTTCACATCCTACCAGTGTCCTTCCTTCTCCCCGTCTTCTACAGGATATCATATGGGGCAAGAGCGCTGAATGAGGGTGGCCTCCAGTGCATCCCAAAGCTGACATTCCCCGGTGGGTGCCTGGTGGGGTGCTCTCCCGGCTTCATGAATGTGCCCAAGATTAAGGGGACCCACAATGCCATGAAGAGTGCAATGCTGGCAGCCGACAGTATCTATCAACAGCTGACAGATGAGAAGAATGAGGAGGCAGAATGTGAGTGTGTGTGTGTGTGCGTGTGATTGTTTTGACTACTATTTTTGATGCCTTATGAAACGTGCCTTTTGTTACCATAAGAAAGTTGCAGAAAATGAGTGTACATCCCCAGGAGCAGGCAGGGAATTCCAGAGTGTACCAGAGAAAGATATAGATGATTGAGAGTACTGACTGGTTAACTCTTGTATTGGAGGTGGACAGAATAAAGTAAAGAAGAGACTGAGGATATTCAGGGTAGATTTGTATGTACTATGTCTTTGAGGTGATGGCAATACAGAGCTATGTATGTCCCTTACTGGCAGTGTACTAATCACACCACACACACACACACACAGGGGTGGAGCCAGTGAGCTACGAGGCAACGCTGCGAGACTCGTGGGTGTGGAAGGAACTGCATGCCGTGAGGAATGTTCGGCCGTCCTTCCACAGCCCACTGGGTCTGTATGGCGGTCTGCTGTACACCGGCCTGTTCTACGTGTTGGGGCGTGGCAAGGAGCCCTGGACGCTGAAACATGGAGGTGTGGTGGTGTCATTTGATTCGCCTTGCATTGATGGAGGGTTTGTTTGTGGCTGTCCACTCTTCATGTACAAACAAAAATGTGTCTGCTGCCGTGAACACGTTGCAGGGAGAGTCTATTTCATCCCAGTGTCAAGTCTCCAGCTGTGTTATGGACCACAAGTTGTGTTTGCTGCTACTGTAGGTGTGGTATGTGTGGACACAGTGGGAGTGGGCACTGTCAGTCCTTTCTACAGTGAGAGTGGTGGAGACCCACAACTGGCACCCCTGTACACTGCAGGGAACAGACAACAAACAGTGTAGTGTGGGTCACACCAGTAGCTCACACTACACTGTTTGTTGTCTGTTCCCTGCAGAGTGTACAGGGGTGCCAGTTGTGGGTCTCAACCACTCTCACTGTAGAAAGGACTGACAGTGCCCACTCCCACTGTATCGACACTTACCACACATACAGTACAAGGTTGAACGAAGACTTGGTGAAGTGACTGGCTGCAGCTTAGGTTAGTACATTAAGAAATGGACAGCAGCAAATACCACTAGACAGACCAAGGATGAATACACCAGCAGAGACAGATAAACCAGGTTTATTTAAATGAACACATTTAATTTTGTACCTATTTAACCTACTTTATATACATTACTTTCTTGTGTTTCATCCTCACTAGTTGTCTTCTTGTCATCTCTCTTCACCTTCACCAGTTCTCTTCCTCTTCATTTGTTGGTGATCTTCCTCCCATCAGCTTCCATGGACTTCTTTCCTTCTACATTTTGTTCTCTCTGTGCCTCTTCATTTTGTTCTCTCTCTGTGCCTCTTAGTTCTCTTTCTCCTCCGTTCTTTCCTAGTTTCCATGTAATTCTATTTAGTCTTCTTCCTTGGTGACCTATTTCCATTCCTCTTCTTCTTGCCATCACTACACCTGCTCCTTCACCTCCACAGTGCGCGATGCAGAAAGACTCCGACCCGCCTCCGAAGCCAAGCCAATTGCCTACCCCAAGCCAGACGGGGAGGTGAGCTTCGACCTGCTGAGTTCCGTTGCTCTGACCGGGACCAACCACGAACACGACCAGCCGCCCCACCTCACCCTGCGGAACGACAGTGTGCCCGTTGAGAGGAACCATGGAGTGTTTGATGGGCCAGAGGGACGGTTTTGTCCTGCTGGTGAGTGAGAGAGAGAGTGTATGTGTGTGTGTGTGTGTAGAGGGGAAGGGAACTGGAATAAAAGTTTGTGTGCATGTGTGTGTTAAGAAGGGAAGAAGAAATGAAATAAATGATAGTGTTTTTTAATAGAAGAGGAAGATTGAAGAAAACTAATGCAGTAGGTGGATGTGGGAAGGTGATAGGGGAAACCCAGGCTGTACCAGGAGGAGTAAAAACACAAACTATTCTTCAGAGGATGGTACAGAAATACAGAGTTACATCTTACGTACACTCCCTCCACTGCCTCATTCCTTGGTATGGGTCATTATTGGTGTGCGTTGTGACAAATGTGGGGCGGGGAAGGATGTTACTCTGTCATGGGGCGCAGCAATAATGATCCACAGCCAAGGAATGAGGCAACGGCGGCCCTGGGTCAACCTGTGAAGTGCCCCGGGTCAGTGTACATAAGTGGTAATTTTGTATGTCTGTACCCATCCTCTGAAGAACAGCCTGGGTTTCCCCTACCACCTTCCCACTCAATTCAGTGTGTGTGTGTGTGTGTGTGTGACAAAGGAAAGAGAAGGGAGAGAACAGAGAGTCTTTTTTAGGTGTGAAACTAACCTAAAACTCCTCTCTAGTAGTAAGGCAAGTCTGGCACACTACTGTATATCAAAGCCATGGAATCTATGACCACTTTCCTAAACAGTACAAACATCATAACTACACCGTGACACACACACACACACCACCTATTGCATGCCAACACTTCCTCACCACACACCTGTCCTTGCTTCCCTCTGCTTCACTACACACACACACACAACCATCCCTCCTGCAGGTGTATATGAGTACGTCCCACTGGAATCTGGCGATGGCGTGAGGCTGCAGATCAACGCACAGAACTGCATCCACTGCAAGACGTGTGACATCAAGTGCCCATCGCAGAACATCAACTGGGTCGTTCCTGAGGCTGGCGGCGGCCCTGCTTATGACGGCATGTGATGGGCCAGGTGTGTGTGTGTTTTGATCAGTATTTATTCTCTACCTGGAAGAAAAATATGACGTAGTTGTTTATATGGCCAATTAAATTAATACATGTTTTAATTTTATATACTTTTGTTATTCATTTTTTTTCTTTTTAATTTTGTTGCTGTAATTTACCATTTTATCAAGAAACTAACTAAATATGTCTGTTTCCTTTGGTGAAAAGATGAGTGTACTAAGGCTAACTAATCAATCCTTTTCACCTCACTTTTGCTGACATTACTTCACATTATTGAATGAAAAACCTCACACAGTAAATACAAAATGTCATACACAACACTGGATTTCATACTTCTCTCACCACCTTCAATGCTTAAGTCACCAAGTCTCTCTCTCTCTCTCTCTCAATATGAAACAAAATACCACCAAATTAACACACCCAAGGAATACTGAAAATACAGCAGAAGATGGGGAGACAAATTCATCTGCCACCACCACCACCACCAATCGCCAAGAGTAACTAACAACGGTCACAAGAAGCAGCGGCCACTACTCTCGCCAGCACAAATTTCCATACTTATCTTCTGCTGTACTTTTGGTATTCCATACAAAATTTTACTTTTTGTAATACAAAACCATGTTTTCTTTAGCTTCTTATTGCTTATGCATCCTTTGTGTTCAGTGCAGTTTGTATTCATTTCATTGTTTTCTTTCTGACTTGTCCCACACATTCACCAAAAATCATTTCATTGCCTCTATGATTTTTTTCATGTGTGTTGCTTTCACCACAATATTGGTGGTTCTATTCCTCTACAGCCTTCTATAATAGATATCATCTTTGTATTCATATAAGATATTGTCAGAAGGATCACTTTGCCTCTGTGCCACTGAGTGACAGTGATTTTTTTTAAGTATTAAATCAAACTTTTGTGTTTGAGTATTGAGTCTCCACTGTAGTAATAAAAACTCTCATACTCTCACTCTCTCTCACTCTCACTCACTCTATAACCCATGCCACTAACCTTGCTGTCTCCCATAGATGGTGTGTGGAGGAAGGCAGGCTGACAGGAGGGTCCCTACGGCAGCACACTTTCTCCCTTGCTGTTTACCTCCAAGTCTTCATCTCTGGTCATCTCCACTCCTCCCGTGTCATCCTCTTTTGAGTGCCACAGTCTGCAGTAGTGTGTGTTTGAGTGCATGTGTGTACATAAAGATGAAATATAGATTTGTACATTTTATATTTTCTATGAGACAGCTCACTCATGTATGTACAGTCAGTTACATATTAATGCCTTGGTGGTTTTTATTTAAATTAATCTCGTTAATAAATTAATTTCTCTCCCAATAGAGTTTAAGTTATAAAGATTTTTGCCTGCAGCTTTTTGTTCCCTCTGTGGGTCATGAAGGAAGGAAGGGTTTGCTGGCTAGACAGCAGTGTGTTGTGTTGCATTGTCTTAACTTATTAAATGGGACTACGTTGACAGACTGACGTGATTGGGGTAAAAACAGAAAATGGATTGGAAAGAGAGAGAAACTGACTTAATGATCAAATGCATAAGGAAGTTTTAATAAATGTAATACAGGGAAAGATGGATAGTATAAATGTAGATATAAAAATGACTGAAAAAAAAGAGAATAATCCAGTACACTTGACAAACTGACAATGAGAGGAAAGAAAGAAGAGAGACAATGCAATATAAACAAAGTGAAGTGAAAAGGGGAGTTTTATCAATGCAAACTTAGCAATATGAAGAAATAGAGTGTAAGAAGATGTAAAGTTAGTAACATGACAAACAGTAAGATAAAGAAGTATGCCCAATGCACACTTAGTAAATATGAGGACAAATAGACATGATAAAAGATAAGATAGGCAAGTTACCAATACAAAGTTAGTATAGGAGTGTTTTACCAATGTGAACTAAGGAATATGAACAACAGACAAACAAGAATGTTTCATCAATGCACACTTAGTGATATAAACAAATAGACAGTAAGAAGACAGGCAGGGAAGTGTTATCAATGCAATATTAGACTAAGCTCATACTTTACCTGTCGTCTTCAGCTGTAACTCAACCAGACATTGTGATGACCTCAAGTAAACTATTAAAACAACTCGCCTGCCTTCACATTTCATTCCACACCATTTAACAAGAGAGGGCAGGGAGGTGGGGGGGCTAAGTGGAAGGAGGTGATGGTACTGGCAGAGAGGAAGAAGTGTAGAAGGCGGATGGATTAAAGGGAGAGTAAAGGAGCCAGGAGCTCTATCAGACAGGTAACTATAGTTGTTTTCATCGATGGAGAACATTTAGGCGCCGACTGAGTACGGAATTTTCCCGTGAGCTGCGTTGCCATGTCTCTACAGGACCCGTTATCGTCCTCTCTCTCTCTCTCTCTGAACAACAAGAACAAGAAGGGGAGGAGGAGGAAAATCACACTTTTTTTTTTTTATGTAAGAGGAAAACTGACCAAGGGTAACTAAAATTCGAGGAAAGAAAGAAGACCCCTTAGAGTGCTAATCCCAAACGCTACATCATTATCACCCTCATTTCCCCACCTCACTCATAAAGTACATAACGTTGAAAACAAATACTTAAGAAACCACAGAACACTCACCACACGCAGGGGACGCCGTCTGGAGGCCTGACGGAGGGGCGGCAAGGGTGGGAGGGACTGGCGCATGTTTCCGCCTGCACCAACACGCACTCACGCCCCACACGCTCTGCCAAACAAGGTATCAATCATTAATAAATTCTGCATAACATCATATTATAGACATTCAAATACAATATTAGTACAAAAATGGCATAGTAGTTATGTGTTCTCGAAGATGTTACCAACTGTACGGTTATAAGGTGCTTATTACAATGCTTATTACTCACCGCAGTAACATCTTTCTCTCTCGGGAAACGATAACAAGAGAACACAGAATAACTGCACCACCATCCACAGGAACAACACCTGTGTGGATATAATGACGTAACGACGAGTCTAATCACTGCCTGTAGTGGTGTAGCTGAGGGGGCGGTCCTCCCCGGGTGGCACTTTTTTGAGGCAACACTTTTAGGGCCCTTTCACACTAGGCAACTAGTGTCCGCCACTGGTGGTGGACACTAG
>JAHFWG010000515.1:63950-77046 GCA_020233015.1 Callinectes sapidus | reverse complement strand
GCACACTGAACATCAATATAATCACATTTCTCCCTACAGCTTTCTATCCTTCACAGAGCGGAGTGGAAGGCGGTGTGGGGGGGGGGCGGTGTGGGTGGGGGGGAACAGGGGGAGAGAGGGACATGTAGGTCAAATAGGTTGGGGGGGGGGTACAGGTAACTTTTTGTGTGTGTGGGGGGGGGGTGATTGGGTTGTGGGGGGGGCAATACATCCCTGTTAACATTTTTTTCTTTCTAATATTCACGCCACTAATCTATACGTAATAATACAATACACCTAAGAACACATGAATATAAAGTTATGACAGATTTCACCATCACTATCACCATCACCACCATGACCGTCACCATCATCATCATCGTCATCATCACCACCAGACCAATGAACGGAAAAAATGACAGTGTAGGATTTGAAACATTTAAAAACATCACTATTTCTTTTTTTTATCATCATGACATACGCACACGCACACACACAAACATACATACACACACACATACAAACATCACATCACATCACATCACATTACGTTCCTCCTCCTCTTCTTCTTCCTCCTCCTCCTCCTCCTCCTTCACCACCACCATCACCACCACCACCACCTCCTCCTCATCATTATAATCAAATATGAGACGCTACACACTATATGAAGAATAATAATAATGTTTCCTTATCACAGTTCATTAGCACATCTTTCTGATCCTTCAACACAGCCTTCAGAAAACTTACATTACACAATTATCTGCTTTTATCTTGGGTTTTTTTTTTACATATATATTTTTTTTCTCTCTCCACCCGCCCGAAAAGATCACTACCTCCACTCCGCTCATTAAACAAGACACAGGCGGCGAGAGGGTGAGCCAAATACCGCCCACTTCAGGAGTTAGCAAGAGAAAACATACATACATACATACATACATACATACATGCATACATATACATATCTTCTCCAGTTTCACTACTTACGTTCACGGTTCCTATTTCTCCCCCATACCCTCCCCTCCCTTAGTAGTAGTAGTAGTAGTAGTAGTAGTAGTAGTAGTAGTAGTAGTAGTAGTAGTAGTAGTAGTAGTAGTAGTAGTAGTAGTAGTAGTTTTCCTCCTTCATAAGATCTTTCTTTTTTATTTTTTTGGTTTCTTTCTTTCTTTCACTTATATTAGAAATTTTGAACATTAATTTCTTTGCTTTGGGAAATGTTATATAAAAAGTGACAATAACAGCGAAATGACAATGATAGTGTGTGCTTAGATAGTGACTTGAGAGAGAGAGAGAGAGAGAGAGAGAGAGAGAGAGAGAGAGAGAGAGAGAGAGAGAGAGAGAGAGAGAGAGAGAGAGAGAGAGAGAGAGTTTAAAACGGAAAAAAAATCCTTCAAAAAACACTACAAAATTTAACATCATAATCATCATCATCATCATCACCATTATCACCACTACCATAATGCTCCAAGTTCACCAGCGTCACCACCACCATCACCACCATCATCATCATCATCATCATCAACATCATCACCACGAACACCACCCCATCATCATCATCATTTTTTAAAGCTATGGGGAACTATGTACAAATATTTAACAGAAACATCTCAGCATATTGCAAAGACGAAGAAAACAACAACATGACAAACAATACAGTCCATTAAATCTTCTTGGTTAGTTCCCTTCACCCCCTCCTCCCTCCTCCTCCCTTCTCCCTCCTCCTCCTTCTCTCCCTCCCCTCTCTCCGCACCCGCGACACTAAACAAACGCTATCACACACAAAACGAATATCCATCACTATTTCTGCTTTCTCGCTCTCCATCCCGCTGTGTGTGTGTGTGTGTGTGTGTGTGTGTGTGTGTGTGTGTTTGTGTGGGTGTGCGCGCGCTTATATTTATCTTATCATTACGTGTTCCAGTACAATAATGCCGACGTGTTAGTGTGTACGAATGTGTGTGTTAAGTGATGCTGATGGTGTTCTGTTCCCTTGTGTGGTGTGTGGTGGTGGTGGTGTGTGTGTTGCACGGAGGTGGTCAGGATGCTCGGGTTGGTTTGTGAAGGGGGCGAGGTGGGTGGTGTAGCTTTAGTCGGGGTGGGGCTGGGGGGGGAGGCAGCACTGATGCAGAGAAAGAAAGTGGAAACAGTAAGGCAAAGACAAAATAACTACAACAAATATGTTGACAGATTTGGAAAACACTTGACATTTTGAGGAATTTAAAACCGAGCTCTGTGTGTGTGTGTGTGTGTGTGTGTGTGTGTGTGTGGATGGAGAGGCGCAGTACACGTTGGCGGGGCGCGCTGCCCCGCCACACACTCACAGCCAAGCTACACTAGTGAACACTTGTGGTAGAGGAGGGCGCGAGGCGGGGCGCAGCATGGAGGCATGTGGCAGGAGGACCTCCATGCGCAGCCCGCGCCCCGCGCTCTCCACGATCCTCGCGGCGCTCTGCTCGCACGCACGCCTGCCTTGACATAGGGCTCGGCGGCGCGGGTGGCGGGGCGGGCGCCAGGCAGGCCTTGGCGCGGCGGCCGGGACGGGGGTCGCCGGTCAGCGGCGGGGTGTCACTGTCCTCAGTGAGTCAGTCAGCGGGCAAGGCTCAATGAGGTGTCAGGGTCAGGGGTCAAGCCGTCCGCCAGCCAGCCAGCAGGCCCTGCCAGACCTGACAGGCGCCACGCCCACAGCAGGGCGACACCTCGCGTCTCGGGGCGTCCTCCATCCCGCCGTGCACAGCCGCTGTACCCGCGGCGCTGCACTCTCGCGGCGCACGTCACCGCACCAGCAGCCGTGCTACGTGGCGCGGCTGTTGGCGCAGCGTGGCCAGGTCACCTCTGAGGTCAGGTCGCGGCGTCTGGGAAAGCTTAGTTACCTACTTTGGCATTGTGAACCGCTGCTAGTGTGTCAAGCTGAACAGTGACAGCGGCGCCGCGCCCACGCCGGCGCCAGACGGCGACATGGGCGCGGCGCGCGGTGCGCGGAGGGCAGGGCGAGGCGGGGCGGAGCGGAGCGGGGTAGGGCGGGGCGCGCTGGGCGGCTCTGGCGCTGGACTGGGGGCGCCGCCCCGCCCCACCCCGCCCCGCGTGGACCAAACAAAAAAAAAAGCTTATTAGAGTATTACAAATTACTACAATGCTTCACTATCTTTGGCAGTAGTGCACATTGAGGCGTGGCCGCCCTGCCCCGCCCCGTTCCACCCCGCCCACATCTCGGCGTGCCGTGTGTGTGGGCTGCGTGGCGGTCCCTCCCAGCCACGCCCCGCCCCTCCTGTGGGTGGCAGTGAAAGGCGGCAGCCCCGGAGGGAGCCGCGGGCACTCCCGGCGGGGCGGCGCGGGGCGTGGCGAGGCCTGGCCCGGTGTGGCGAAGGGCAGCGCGGGGCTGGGCGGGGGTGGGCGGGGCAGCGAGCCGAACACTGGGTGACACACATGTGTTGGCAGAATCGGCTCTTGCCCCGCCCCACCCCGCCCAGTCCCGGGCGCCCACATCCTACCCTGGGCGGGAAGCCGAATGCCATGACGGGGCGTGGGAGAAGGGCACATGGTGTGGGCGCTGCTCCTCACGGCCAGGACCACGGGACGGGGCGGGGCGGGGCAGGGCGAGGCGGCACCACAGTGACGCCGCCCCGGGAGGCCGCGTCACACAGTGGAATTACAAAATATATGTTACAATAAACATCTAAACATCATCTGACATCAGCTTAACTTGTGAAAATATTTCAACATTTTCCTTTTGGTGTTCCTGAACCAAGAGTGTCGCCGCGGCCGACGAGGCCCCCGCATGTGTGTGTGTGTGTGTGTGTGTGTGTGTGTGTGTGTGTGTGTGTGTGTGTGTGTGTGTGTGTGTGTGCACATCAACAATAGTACTGAGTTAGTGAGTGAATGGGCGTGTCAACAACGGTGCCCTGCGGGCGGCGGTGAGCTGGAGGGGCTGCTTGGTGCTGTGGGGGTGGGGACTGTGGCCGTGTGTGCTGTGTGCTACTCACTGGCAGTGTGGTGCGGCGCGGCAGTGTGACACTATGTAAATCCAGTGGTGTGTGTGTGTGTGTGTATGTGCACGTGCGTGCATGTGCATGTGCGTGTGTGTGTGTGTGTGTGTGTGTGTGTGTGTGTGTGTGTGTGTGTGTGTGTGTGTGTGGTGAGCTGCTCGGGAAAGTGTGGTGAGTGGTGGAGTGCGGCGTGTGCTGCGAGGTCTGGTGTGGTGTGGCTTGTTGTGGTGTGGTGTGGTGTGGTGTGGTGTGATGAGCGGGTGAGCGGGTGGGGCGGGGCGGGGCGTGGGGGGGGGGCGGTGTCTGGAGTGGCGGCGCCCCGGGCTAGGCACTGTGTAGCAGCATCCGTGGGTCCACACTCTGACTCAAGGCAACACGAACACGCCCGCGACGATCAACATTCCCACGCCGCTCCGCCCGCCGAGCTGCCCCGCCCCGCCCCGCCCCACCCCGCCACGCCAAGCTCTCGCCCTCAAGCATGACAGGAGAGCGAGGGTGCGCGGCGGGGCGGGTCAGGGCGGTGGTGCGGGGCAGCGCGGCGGGCGGGTCGGCGGGGTCCCCGTGGGGCACGCAGGCCCCGCAAGACACCTTATTGAAAGACCAGGTCCGGGACAAGACTCCTCCGCCGAGACAAGACAAGGGCGGCGGCGTGGTCGCGCCTGTACTGCTACGCTTACTGCTACTGTTACTTACACGCTACGCTATGTACACCACACTCGCTGCAGCATCGCCGCCACGCGCCTCTCACACCTGTCACTCGCTCCAAGTGGCGCCCCACGCACGCCATGCCACTCGCGTCCACTACTACAACATACAGTATTAAAGCTCAGTCACTATATCACAAACCATAAATAGTAAAATAGAATATATCACCAATTGGCCATCATAAATATCAAAATATAGGCTATCACTGCTGGTGACTCCTGCCGCGGCGGGCGCGGCGCCCCGCCCGCCGCGGTGCTTCCCTCGGCGTCAGGGTTCAGTTTTAAGTATGAAAAGCATTTGGTTGTTAGACTAACTCTTGAACCAGTGCGGCCAACAAACTGCTCCAGCCTCGTACACCATATTGCTCTGGACGTAGCGGCTTGCATCTGTCACGAGGACCTCAGTGGAACCCCTCCCTCTACTGCCGCTGCCGCTGCCGCCTGCCGCGGCGCTGGTGGTGGCGGCGGATGTCAACACACGGCTTCTTCAACAATACCACGTGCTGCACGCGGTGCGCGTGTTAGCGCACACTCCATGTGGCCTCGGGACAGGCGGTGCCCGCCAGCTGCTGCTGCTACTACTGCTGGCGCGGGCACGCGCGGGTTCCACTTCGATCCCAGCTTGCGAAAATTATCAATTATACCTAGGAACCTTGCGCAAAATACTCTACAGTATCAAAAATATAAAGAGCTCTGCATAACCGTTACAACAGCACACTTCATTACATCACAGAAACGGAGACACAGCCTTCACGAAGGTGAGAGTATAAACGAGCTGCCCCCGCGGTCCCCGGGCTGCGGCCCTCCCCTGCGGCGCTGCCCCATGCTGCTCCGTGCCCCGGGCTGCTCCTCCCCGGCGTGGCCGCTCCTAGAATACGACGCGGCGCCGAGGCCCGCGTGGGGGGCGGGGCTCCCCCGGCGCGGCGCTCGACGACTACAAAAGAGTGGCGTAAGGCGTGGCGTCGGGCCGCGGCGCGGTGAAATGTTTCATGAGTACACAAGCGCAAGGCACAGCTCTTGTCGTGCGGCCCTCGGCACACGCGGCGCCGTGACAACTGGCGCACCACGCGACGGCGAGGGGCGCCAGCTGCCGCGGCGCCGCGTCACAGGCAAGAGTCTCGAATGAGGGCGCCGAGGAACACGCATGGCATTAAGTGTCATGCGGAGGCCGCGTCCTGGAGGCGGCGAGCGCGGCCGCGGCGGGACGGTGGGCGTGGGCGTGGGCGGCGGGCGGCGGTGCCTGGGCCACCGTCTGAGCAAATACTGATCAACTATATCTGGAATACAAAAGCTGAAACCATTAACAAGACGCGGCTGAGGAGCAGCGGCAAGGCGAACCGGACGCCGGGGCGGGCGGGGCGGGCCGGGGCAGGCCGCGCTTGTGGGGAGGCGGCCGGCCTGGGGACGGCGGGCGGCGCGCGGCTCAGGCAGTCATAGGACACATTGATTGCTGATTCAGAATCTTCCTGCAGGATCCTCGCAGGCTCGTCTGGCAACACATCATCCACACACAGCTCAACATTACTTCTATCACAGCCAATAGTCCACATTTTGGGCGTCTGCTTGACATAAATAGTAAATCCAATATATCGTAAATTTAATCAGAACCCCAATGTTGAAGTGTCTGGTATCACGCTCTCATCACAGGTCAAGATGCTGGAATGAAAGATCCGAGTCAGGTCAATGCCCCCACTCCCCTCCTGCTGAGTCGTGAGTTAGGGAAGCGTGTGCGTCCAGTGTTAGGCTGCCTACGTACAGGGTAGCTGCGGTGCGGCTGAACACACAACTGGAGAGACTATCGTGGTAACGACTACTAGTACTGCTAGTACTGTACTGCCCCGCCCCGTCCACGCCTGGCGCGCGGCGGCGGCGGCCGTGCCGGGGCGCGCCGCCCACCACACCGCCGCGCCGGCGCCCGGGGCGCGGACAGGACAGCGGGGCTCCTCCCGTTTGGTAACACCGGGACTCCCCTGGGAGGTTAAAGCTATCGAGAGTGAGATAAGGTGACCAACCCGCCTCAGGCTGTTCCTGCTGCGGCTGCTGTGGCCGCTCCCACTTCCAAGGGGCGGGTGCGGCGGGGCGGTGGTGGGGGGGCACCCCAGTCACCGCGGCAGCGTGGCGGGGTGATGACCGGTGGGCGTCTAGTCAGCCTTGGTGACCAGCTGGTGCAGCTCTGACAGGAAGGCGCGGTTGACAAGCGCCAGCGGGTTGTCCTGCGGGGGCCACTCTGGGCGCGGCGCCCCCAGGGAGGACGGGCTGCCCACCATGCTGGGCGCCAGGGATTGTGATATCAAGGAGCCCATGCCCATGCCGGGGTAGGTGCCCGCACCGCCCACGTCCTCGTCCTCGGGATGGCGGCGCCCCAGCGGCTGGGCGTGTGGTTCCAGGGGCCGCCGCAGGTGGGGCTCGCGAGGCATGAGGGGCGGCTGCTGGAGTTCCATGGGGGGCGGATGTCTGGGGTCGTGGGGCTGCTGCTGGGAGTGGCGGGGGTCCTGCAGGATGCGGGACAGCAGCGAGGCGGAGTGGGGCGGCGGCGGCGGCTCGCTGAGACCGCCGTGGTAGATGCGCTGGTGGTCCTTGAGGGCGTACTTGTTTTTGAACATCTTGGCGCAGAGCGAGCAGCGGACGGCGGGGTTGTTGAAGTGGACGCGTTCCATGTGCTTCCACAGGTTGCGGCGGCACGAGATGAGCTTGCCGCACAGCTGGCACGAGTGTGGCAGCGAGCTGGGAGGCAGCGGCGGCGACGCGGCAACGCGCTCACCGCCGCCCACCGGCATCACCTCGGGCCGGGGCTCGGGCCGCTGGTGCTCCGTGGCGGGGGGGCGCACCTCCCGCAGGTCCAGGGGCGGCTCGTGGCGGGGCTCCGCACGGGGCTCCAGGGGCTGCTGCTGCTGCGGCGGCGGTGGCGGTGGCACATCGTACCGCGGGTCGTGCCGCTCCTGCCGCAGGTCCTCGCCGCACAGGAATGGCCGCTCCGCCTCCTCCGACCCGTCACCGCCTGAAACACGATAGAGCCGTCACTGAACGCCGCCCACACCACACACACACCACACCACACCACACACACACACACACACACACACACACACACCACACCCTGTGATGCCACCCAATCCCTCCCATCAAACCACCCACCCACCCACCCACACACACACACCCACCCACCCACCCACACACACACACACACACCCACACACACACACACGTACGTGCATAGCAGTAAAACAAGCGAGGTGTTCCTTAGCCTTTTAATGTCAGCGGTACAAAAGATGTCTTGACGAGTAGTAGTAACCCACCAATGGCTCCTTAAGAAAAGTATCACAATCAGATCACTACACCACACTATAATATCACATGACAGGCGCCTCACGCTGCCTTCCTTACACTACAACATCACATCGTGGTGAGCGCGGCACCGCAGGCTGTGTACGTAATGCGGCGCGTGTGCGTGTGTGTGTGTGTGCCACGCGGTGCCGCCGCGTGGCCGGCTGCCTTGCGGCGCCGGCCACGCCGCTCAGGATGATTGTCTCGCGAGGAGCCCCGTGTCCCCGCCCCGCCCCCCTGGTAGGCGGGGCGGGGCGGGGCCACGGGGCCACGGGGCTGCCTATGGAAGTACGGTTTCTCAATGGAGGACTTGTTGCGGTGACACTTTTCGTAAACAGCGGCACGGGAACTTGAAATGAACGAGCTGGCGCGTCGCCCTCACCTCCGAGGCGCCTCCACGCGGTGATCCGCTAACAAAGTGGTGTGTGTGTGTGTGTGTGAGTGCGGCTGCCGGCGCTGCTTCTCGCCGCGGCCAACAACACGCCACACACACACACACACACACACACACACACTGCACATTCAGTGTTGGAGGAACTCTCTCATGTCACGCAATGGAATGACCGAACTGATTTTCTTTAATCAAACGTTCATCAAATTTTTTGTGTCTTTCCTTTTTAATATTTATTAGCTTTTGTCAGTGTTTCGTTCCCAAATGTTAAGAGAGAGAGCGGCGGCGCTATCGGATCACCGTCACCCCGCGCTGCCTCCACGCTGCGGTGCGGCGCGGCGCGGCACGGCCATGCACGCCAGCTTGGGTGAGTTGGCGGGAGCACCAGGCTGCCCAGGCCATCCCGCCGCCCGTCACAACTGCAGGCACTTGTTTCTACTGGCTCTGCAGTGCCACCTGCAGCCACGCCCTCTAGGCCTGGCGCGCACACACACACCCACGCAACATGTCTCGGGGCGTGGCCACCACATGGGTTTAGGTGATGCTGAGATCTTTGGGGTGCGTCGTGTGGCCATGCACTCTATCCTGGCGTGGAGCGTCAGGGCCGCCATACATGGTGTCCTGGCCTGGGCCGTGAGTGACCCTTGATGGGCCGTGACCCCGCGCCGCCCCACGCTCAGCGCAGCGTACCAGAGTGCCGTAAGTAATGCCTGTGGGGAGCGGGGCGATGGTCTGTAGGGCTGCGGGGCGGCGCGGTGGCGGCGTGAGTGTGCATACCAGGGACTCAAAAAAGACGGGCGGACGCGGCATGTCCTCCTCCCTCCTCCCTGAGGGTGTGGGGCGTGACGCGCCACTGAGATCCATGAGGGAGGGAGGGTACCGAGGCGTGGGGCGAGGCGAGAATTAGGGGGCAGGTGTGGGGGTGACGCGCTGAACTGTAGGGCATGGCATGGCATGGCATGGCAGGGGATGGCAGGACAGGGCTGGGCTGGGCTGGGCAGGGGAGGACAGGACAGGACAGGGCAGGGGACGACAGGGCAGGGGAGGACAGGCAGGGGAGGACAGGACAGGGGAAGACAGGGCAGGGGAAGACAGGGCAGGGGAAGACAGGGCACGGCAGGGCAGGTGAGGACAGGACAGGACAGGGCAGGGGAGGGCAAGGTTGTGTTGGGTTGGGTTGGGTGGTAAAGGCTTGAGGAGGTTCTTACGTTAGAGTACGGTATGTATTGTATTGTATTGTATGGCTATTGGTGTTTCTACAGCACTGGCAAGGCAGCTACAGTGTCTCACACTCAGGAACTGTGGGAGTGCCTGCGGCGACCCCAGGGGCGGGGCGGGGCGGGGCTGAGCGGGGCGGGGACTCGCCCCACTTCCACTACAAAATTTAGTTTGCACAAGGCTACCGTGTCCCAGGGCGCGGGAACACCGCGGGGGGAGGGCGGCGCCCCTGCGCCTCGCAGGCCTGGGGCAGGCCGCGGGCGAGGTGGGCGAGCCGTAGAGCCCCGTGTCGAGACGGGGCGCGGCGGGACGTGGCGGCGGGGCGCGGTGACGGGCGTGCGTCACCTCACTAAGTCTAAGGCTCTCCCGAGCGGGTGTGTTGTCTTTCATCAGGCCCGAGCTGCGTCAGGGCGTCTTTCTTAAATGCTACCAAGTAAACACGAATAATAATTATCAGTAAAACTACAACAACAGCAGCGCGGCGCGCGCACACAACTAATGCTACCAAAAGATACAAGCATGACAAGCCTACCAAGCGCGTGGGCGCAGCGCGGCGCGGCGGATACTAACGTCGGCACCCGCGCCCGCTGGCGTACCTACACTTAGCGCTAGGGCGCCGGAACACTTGCGGTGGCGCGGGCGTCCGGCGGTGTGCTTCAGGCGCGGCGAGGCAGGACGCGGCGGGTCCCGGCGGCGGGCGGGCGTGGCGGAATGCAAGGTACGATAATAATTCTTAGATTTAAAGCTATAGTGTATCACCTACGAGCCTACCAATGGTCCTGTGCCCGGCACAACTCTCATCACAGCGCGGCAGCGGCGCGGCGACGCGGCACCAAGAGACACTCGGCGCACGCCAGCGGCACCAGCGGCAGGGCACTCACTCTCCTTGGCACATGACCGCTGCCCTGCTGCGAGCACCGGCAAGCCGAGTGCCACCAAGTGCCGCGCCAAGCCGCCCCGCGCCCCGCCGCCCACGTGCGTGGCGGGGCGGGGCTTCAACACAACTAGTATCACAGAATATTGAGAATACACGGCACGCCACAAGCCAGGGTGCACTAACTTGATTTCCACCAGCCCGCCACCCGCGCCGGGCACCTCGCCGCCTCTCCATCCGCCTGCCACTGCTATGTGCCGCCACCGCCGCCACCACCACCACCGCAACAGTAGCAGCAACAGTAGCAGCAGCAGCAGCAGCAGCAGCAGCAGCAGCAGCACGTGGTGCTTGGCGGGGCCCCAGGGCGATGGGCGGGGCGGGGCGCCGCGACTGAAGCTGTTTCAACATTTGGCCTCTACACTGTCCACACACAACACAGCATCACAAAGTGTGCGGGGCAACAATACACGGGGACATGGGATATGGGGTATGGGATATGGGATATGGGGTATGGGGTATGAAGCAGTGCGGGGACTGCTGGGGCGTCACGACTGTCACGATCCCCAGGAAGAACGACAGACCCCATCCCCTCCCCCCCCTCCTCTCCCACTCGCCGAGCGTGGCCCCCGCCCAGAGGCTCACACCACCACTGTTAGTCCCTCCTGCTGCACCACCCACACCTGTTAATGGAGTGCACACGGGTTAGTCCCTGCTGGTGGTGGGACGCCGCGGCCTGCCCTGCCACGTCGCCACACCGCCACACTGCAGGCTGACGGCGCGGCAGGACGCCCTGGCCACCACACTGACGCTACACTCACTACAGCTGCATCGGGCAGAGGCAGGCAGGGGGCAGGGGACAGGTGGCAGGGACAGGGGCAGGGGCAGGCTGATAGCAGGGACACTGGGCAGGAAGGGGCTGGGACA
This sequence comes from Callinectes sapidus, assembly GCA_020233015.1. Lineage (NCBI taxonomy): Eukaryota > Metazoa > Arthropoda > Malacostraca > Decapoda > Portunidae > Callinectes > Callinectes sapidus. The sequence goes on along the minus strand of JAHFWG010000515.1, from coordinate 65,655 downwards.
GTGGGCAGGCAGACAGGTGGTAAGGACAGGGACAGGGACAGGGAGAGGCAGGGGCAGGGGCAGGAGAGCAGTGTTATCAAGCCCCGGCGTGCGACACATGCGCGGCCCCTCCCGGCTATCACAGACTACGGGGCGCGGCACGGGGCTTTTGGGGGCGTCGTCGGGGGCGCGCGGTGTCGCATGCACGGTGCAAGGAACTGTGAGGCTGGTGGGGGCGGGGCGGGGCGGGGCGGGGCGGGGCGGGGCGGGTCGAGGCGGGCTCGGGGGACACACGGCACACTATGGGGGAGAAGTGACAGTACACACAGGGGGGGCGGCAGCCACCACAGGGCCGCTGCTTGGGGGGACCAGAGGACTATAGTACAGCACAGCCTAGGGACTCACAATGAAGGGTCAACTTGACCAAAGGGAATGTCTGTCATCTAGATCATAGAAAAATTAATATATATTCTATTATCATAATAATAATAATTCAGATACAGTATATAGTATGTATATGATATATTATTGTTATTGTAACTCTCAGCTAATATAATAATAGTCATCTCGCTTCTAGGATTATCATAGTAGTAGTAGTATTTGTGACACCAAGGGAGGAAGGAAGGAAGGAAGGAAGGAAAGAAGAAAGGAAGGGAGGAAGGAGGGAGGGAGGGAGGGAAGGTTACTAAGAAGTGGTTGAGAGAGTGACTCTAGTTCATTTCTTCTTCTTGACCGGGTACTTGTGAACGTTGACAAGGTGTTTGCGAAGGTACTCGGCAGTTCTGAAGGCCGCGCTACAGTGGGCGCAGGCGTGGTAGAAAGCTGGGGACTGGTGCATGGTGGCGATGTGTTTCTTCAGGTTATAAAAGTTACTGATGAGCTTGGAGCAGTACGGGCATGACTGAGGCACCTCACGCGATGCTATCACCGACCCAGACCCGACACACATCAACCCTTCACCTGCAACACACACGAGGAACATTACTACCTCACCACCATCACCATCACCAACACCACCACCATCACCAACACCACCACCACAACCACCATACCGCCACCATCACCACCGCAGCCTGCACCGCGCCGCCACCAACCACAGCACTTGCCACAGCCCACCACAACCGGCCAGAGCCCACCACAGCTTACCACAGCCCACCTCAGCCTGCCACCGCCCACCACAGCTTACCACAACCCACTCCACAGCCTGCCACAGCAAACCACAGTCTGCCACAGTCAAAGACCGCCTACCGTACCCTGCCACAGCCCACCAAAGCTCACCACAGCCTGCCACAGCCCCGCCACAGCCTACCAACCACCGATTACCACAGCCCCGCCACACCCCACCACAGCAAGCGCGTTTCCTTGGTGCTATCATTTCAATCCCTCCAAGATCTGACTGTTGCCTTTGTTTATTTTCATTTATTTTACTTTTTTTTATTTTTTTTCAGAATAAGAGAAGATATTAATGTGTGTTTGTCTGTTTGTCTGTCAGTCAGTCTACTTAGGTGGTGTTTGTTTGCTTGTCTGTTTGTTTGTAATAGTGGTGGTGATGGTGGTGAATATGAAAGTTATGTAAATGTGGTGTGTGTGTGTGTGTGTGTGTGTGTGTGTGTGTGTGTGTGTGTGTGTGTGTGTGTGTGTGTGTGAAATACGTCACTATTTGTCCCAAACGTTTCCAGAGAGAGAGAGAGAGAGAGAGAGAGAGAGAGAGAGAGAGAGAGAGAGA
>JAHFWG010000515.1:50643-63930 GCA_020233015.1 Callinectes sapidus | reverse complement strand
CTCTCTCTCTCTCTCTCTCTCTCTCAATAACGAAACAAATAAATCGCAGTTTTTGATAGCATTACAAGCCAATTATCGTGTTTTTTCTTTCTAATATTCAGTAACTCGAAAGATTATTAATGTACTTTCCTTCCTCTGTTTCTATGAAGGCCCCACGAAACATATATATAAACAAAAACTATACAAAAAAAGGGGGCCGTAGTTTTGAGAATATTATGATGAAATGATCACTATTTTCTCTCTCATATATATATTGGAGTGATTTTGAATAGCCTTCTTTATTCTTTGTTGGTGTGAAGGCATCTCTCTCTCTCTCTCTCTCTCTCTCTCTCTCTCTCTCTCTCTCTCTCTCTCTCTCTCTCTCTCTCTCTCTCTCTCTCTCTCATATACTACAGTGATTCTAAACACTTTTCTATTTTTTATCTAAATGCATCAGAAAATAACTAAAAATCGATTAAAATGTCGTTTTTCTCTAATATATTCGAGTGATTCTACGCAGAGAGAGAGAGAGAGAGAGAGAGAGAGAGAGAGAGAGAGAGAGAGAGAGAGAGAGAGAGAGAGAGAGAGAGACGTAAAAGTCGTTATAAAGGCAATATTAAGATGAAATTAACGTTTTTCTTCTCGTTTTCTAACATATTCGAATGATTCAAAACACAATACTTTTATAATCCATACTGATCTATAGCCACAAAAAAATAATAAATAAAATAAAATAAATAAATAAATATACGACAACTTGAGACAAAAATCGTAGTTGTGTAAATATTATGGTGAAATTAACATTATTTTGTCTCTAGCACATTTGAGTGATTCTGATTCTAAACACATTACTTTCTATATTCCATATTGATCTAAAGGCACAAATAACAAAGAAATAAACGAAAACTGAAGAAAAATCGTAGTTGTATGAATATCACGGTGAAATTAACATATTTTGCCTCTAACATACTCGAGTGATTCTAAACACATACTTTTCTATTCCAAATTGATCTAAAGGCACAGAAAATAAATGAATGAAAAAGAATCGTATTTAAAGCAATACTAAGATTAAATTAACGTTTTTTTTTTTTCTCCCCCTATATACTTCAGTGATTCTAAATACATCAATTTTCTATTCCATATTCATTTAAAGCCAATAAAACAAAAACTAAATTAAACAAAATAAAAAACGTGCTTAAGACAATATTAAGATGGATTTGTCGCTTTTTTTCTCTCTCTCTCTAATATACTCGGGTGATTCTCAATACAACACTTCGCTATTCCATATTGATTTAAAGCTAACAAAACAAAAAAACTTCCTTAAGACAATATTAAGATGAATTTGTCCCTTTTTCTCTCTTTCTTTCTAATATACTTGATTCTAAATACATCGATTTTCTATTTTCTATTCCATATTCACCTAAAGACACAAACACACAAAAAGAATCAATAAACGAAAACTCGCGGACAAAATCGTAGTTATGGGAATGTTACTAAAAAGAGACATTCGTTTTGTTTACCTTAAGTCGCATCTAATTAATCTGTCTACCTGTCTACCGCTTGTCATCACCACTAACACCACCACCACCACCACTACTACCAACACATCACCACCACTACCTAACCTATCCTGTTTGCTTCAAATCAGTATATTAAGTAGTTATTTAACACCTGGAGGGACGGTACCGCATGTCATCACCACCAACACCACCATCACTACCCATAATCTAACAACGAACATCAACATCATCACCACCACCACCACCACTACCTAACCTAATCAGTATTAAGTAGTTTAAGAGACGGTACCGCTTGTCATCACCACCAGCACCACCACCACTACTACCACCATCACTAGCCACACTCCAACAACGATCATCACCACCACCATCACCACCAGACATTATGAACACGTTTTCTTCATAATGGTAAACTTCACACAAAATACTGACATCGTTTTCTTTTTTCTTTTTTCCAGTTCCGAGAAAACGTTAATAGGAAGAGAAATGATTGAAACGTGACACAAAGTAAGATACAAAGTGATACGGCAAAAAACTCAAACATTTTTAACTGGCATTGAAATTACTGCAAAAATGTTCCCAATGAAAAAAAAAAAAATAATAATAATAATTCTCTCTGCTATTTTTTCTTCAATTTCTTATCGTCTTCACAATTTCGTTTATCCTCGAAACTTATGCAACACTGATTTTTTCGCTTTTTTTGTTTATTTTTACTTATTTCTTCGTAGTCAGGAGGAAGAGGAGATGGTCACGTCTTCACACACACACACACACACACACATACACACGTCTTCTACAGTCAGTCTCCTATTAACTTCTGACTGTTTTTCCCGTCTCTTCCCTCTTCAATGATCGTGTCAACCTGTACAAGTTTCTCCTTTACATAATGACAGGGTGATGCAAAAACTCTTCAAACAGCATCAGGGAATCTTGACAACTATCTAAGTCATTACATTGATTACTTTTTTTCTTCTTTTTTGTCGTTCAGTCATTTTTAATTTCCTTTACTAATTCCTCCCCGTGGAATTGAAATTTTTTCCTTCAAGGTTGGGAAATAGTGCACAATACAGTGTTCTACAATCATTATACAGTCCTTCTCAGCCCCACAGTCACCAATCAGTCTATCAGTCATCATACAGTCTCCCACAACAAACATCTCACTGCTGTCACCATCATCAATCACCACACATCCCAATACACTCACCTACAGGTCTCACAGTCACCACCACCACCACCACACAGTCCTCTACACCACCATACACACTACAGTCTTCCTTCTGGTCACTATACGGTCTTATACACTCACAACTCGTTACGGTCAAGTACAGTCTGATTAACAGTCGTTCATCTTGCCGGCTCAATGCAGCACACACACACACACACACACACACACACACACACACACACAGAGTCACAGCAGTCCCCTGGTCTCCTGCACTTCACACGGGGGTCTCGACACGCGGTCCCGCCTCACGCCCCATCGAGTGGCGCCACAATGGCACAATGGCACACTGGCACTCTCCCCGTTCCGCCCAGAGCCTCCCTGGGAAGGAAGGCCCCCCGCCCCGCCTGTTATGAGCTGCAGGTGACACCATAAAGCAAAGCCAAAGCCGTGAAGCAGTTATTAGAAGCAACAACACTAAGATTAACAACATTGGATAAGTAATGATGGAAATGCTGGTCTGCTGCATCTTGATGACTGACTGACAGACTGACTGACTGAGTGAGAGCAGCAACTTGACAGTGAAGGCAGATACTTCCATCATTAACCTATATATTATGACACACACAGGGGTTAAATATCATGGAACATGGTACATTGTTTAGGAACCAGTCATTGTATTGTTTGTTTGTTGGTTTGTTTGTGTGTGGAGTACTGCCCCACACAGACCCTGCCTTAATTAACACACACACTGCCACAGAGTTTGTACCCCTCAGTCGTCCCTAACCCTTCCTTCCTTCCCTGGCCCTACATACACTGGGAGGAGGGCCAGCCAGGGCTGCTTCGCCTCGTCAGTCACCGCCAACACAACTCAATCATGGGAAATGAATGAAGGTGTTCACAGGTTAATTGTTGGTGGTGTCCTGCCCCCCTCACCCCCCCCCCTGCCTGTCCCTGTGCCACTGGTGTGGCCTCTGCCTCAACACACACCACACCACACCACTGAGTCTTTCATTCACACCAACACGGCGTGGTGTGTGCACACTCCTCACACATTACAGTTCAGCACAGTTTCTGTTGTGCAGCACCACACTTGTCCCATGACACAGCAGCAGCAGCAGCAGCAGCAGCAGCAGGGGCTGTTCTGTGCCCCACACTGCCACCACAACACTGATCTGTGCACCACACTGTGCCAGCCTCCCTCATCCATACCAGCACAGCACCAGTGGGCGGCCACGGCACAGTGCCACCACACCAGGTGGCCCCGCTGTGTGGTGTGGGCCGCCCCAAGCCGCGCTGGTGCAAGGCTGGCTGCTGCCCAGTGGACCACAGCACTGGTGCCACCCTCCACCAGGAGGAGTGGGCTGCACCTGGCGGCACTGAGGGTTCGGCTGCTGCTGCTGCTGCTGCGGCTGCCCTACCCTGCGGTCACCTCAGGGCAGGGGCAGCTGGCTGGCTGGCTGGCTGGCATCTTGGGAAGTAAACAAACACAGGGGTGGTACTTTTCAAGTATATTTGACACAATGAATTTTATTCTAAATACCATGAATATTTCTACAAGTTGCATAACAATTTGTACACTGTTTGAACACTGCTCTGCTATTGGCTACCAACATTCAGGTGTAGCGTGTGGGCTGTGAGGCTGCAGCACTACCGACAACTGTTGCTCACGGCAGGGCTGGCCGCCCCGCCACTACATGTATCGTACAACTTAAACGTAAGCATAGATGAAGATCCCTGACTCAAAACTCAAATATTCTACAGAGTATGAGTTGTTATGGTGCAGCGGCCACGACGCCCCAGCAAGGCCTGCCCAGGCTGACTACCTGGTGCTACTACGGCTCGCTATCACTCTCTCTCTTTTACTCACTCACACACACACACACACACACGCACACACACACACACAAACACACACACACACACACACACACCAGTAAAACAAGACACATCACCACCTCATCTCACCATCCACACACACACACCACCACCACCACCAGTCACTCCTCTCACCCTCACCACTCACCACACATCTGCACCACACACACTCAAAACACTGTATCAGCTTGGGAAAGTGTGCAAGTGTTGCTTTGGTGTGTGTGTGTGTGTATGTGTAAGGACATGGCTACCTGCATTGTTGTATGTTTCTTTTTTTTTTACCCGTGTTAAATAATAAATGATTCAGCACACTCAACTACACATTTACACACAAACACACACACACATCTGTGAGCCAAGATGAAGGAACAGAAACATTCATAACTTCAAAAACAACAAAAAATAAGATAAAATGAATAAAAATAAATAAATGACAAAGTAAAAAAAAAACGTTTTGGTATTTTGTGGAATGTTGATTAAATATCCCAATATGTTCGAGGGAAAAATAAAATAATAATAATAATAATAATAATAATAATAATAATAATAATAATAATAATAATAACAATGATAAATTAACAATAAAATGTGTAAAATATAACATATCAGATGGAATGTTCATTAATTTAACTTCCACCTCTATAATTGAATAATACATTAATCGAGTAAAAAACTCAAATTGATATACTATGTGAATAATTGCATTTCATTATAAATTTCACTTTCTGTATCTCTACGGCTTTTAGACTACAATAATAAACATTTCAAATCCATCAACTGTATATGAATTATTGCATTTCATCATTAATTTCACCTATCATTCTATCTGTAAAATTTCTAATAGACTGCAACAATAAGTCTCTCATATTTATCAACTGCATATAGAATAGTATCTCAACTTATTAATTTCACTTATTTCATTTCATCTGTACAACTTGTAATGGACTACAAAACATTTCAAATTCCCCAAATTAATTCAACTTGTTTTACTTCTCTCTCTCTAAAGTTTTCTTATTAATTTAACTTATTTTTACCTCTCTCTCTAAAAAATTTCCTTATTAATTCAACTTATTTTACCTTTCCCTCTACATAACTCTATTTATTAATTTAACTTGTTTTATCTCTCTCTCTTTAACATTACTACAATAAAAACTCTGATTCATCTCTCCTATATAAACCGTCTCATCATTGCTTTCACTTGGCATTCTTTGTTTACGAGTTCTGAATGTCACAGCAAAGGAGGAGAACAATTGGTGTGTACGTCCAACATTCCCCTACAGCCCTCCCTCCCTGCTCCTCCATCCCTGACACAGATCCCACCAACACTCTACTGGCAATTCACACAAATATTGCTCTCTTCTCATTAAATCAAACCAATCAATAGAATAATAAAATGATAAATGAAGTGACTTTCTCGCGCCTGAACAAGTTTTCATGAGCAAACAAAACGAAAATTAATAATAACAATAACAATAGTAACAAATAAAATAAAATAGATATGTGACTAAATAATTTCCTTAGACCTGACAAAACCCTTGAAACATTCACGCAAACCTGTTAAGAATAATACTCTCTCTCTCTCTCTCTCACACACACACACACACATGACCTTCTCTCCATAACAACAACAAAGACCAACATTCACATTCAGCACTGCCAACAACAGACACACAGCTGAGTCTTGAGCCAACACTGCATCACAAGCCGTAGAAAGCTCAACTGACCAAGAATAGCGTTCAAATATGGCATCAAATTGTACAGAATTTCTCTCGAGGGCGAATTGTTATTTTCTTTGCGTGCTGTGAAAGATTAAACCTCTGTAGAGCCTTATGCATCCAACGCACACACAAACACACACACAGACACACACATTATAGCATTCAAACAATATAAATCTGGAATAACAGCTTTGGTTTAAAACATTTCACTTCAAAACACATGCACACACACACACACACACACACACACATTAGTCCTCTCCCTTTAGGAAGAATCCTTCACTCCACAGACAAACATAAAACTTTTATAAATCATTCCTTGTGATGTAAACGAGACAAAAAATGTTCAGCGAATGTTGTCAAGTAAAGAAATGGCAAGAATGGTTCAATGAGGGAAGGAGATGGTAACTGTGGATAACGGATGTGTGAGCATTATGCTTTACCAATATCTGGCTCATTTGCCCACAGTATACCACACACACACACACACACACACACACACACACACACACATATACATACATACATACATACATGCACACACACACACACACACACACACACACATAACAACTCTCAAAAAAAGACTTCATTGGTCCTAAAGAGGCTAACAATAGATTAATGAGCTGTGTAAAGTTTACATAACTGGACTGGTGAGTCCTAAACCTGAGACAATGCTAATCAATGAGCCAATAAAGGTACCGCACTCATCAACAACGGGAATGACATCTGTGAATCAACAACTTTGGACAGTTAGTCTCCGAGGTGTGGTGCTACAGTACAGTACAGAGTACACAGTACACACGACTACCGTGAGGACGACAACTCCTTGGGTGGATCGTTACGCGCGTCACCGGCTGCCGCTGCTGCCGCAGCCACTTTCAGGCTGCGGCGTGGCGGCGGCAGCGGCGCCGCACGTCACTAAGGCAACTGTGCCAAGGCATCTACAGTAAGGCTGTGAAGTGACACTAAGCTAAGAGGCACTGGTCCTGGAGGGTTATGGTACGTATGCTTCACTACCAGTACTGCTGCCGCCGCTGCCACCTCAGTGGAGCGTGGCACTCCCAGTGCTGAGCCCAGGGACACCGGGCAGCGCTGTGCTGCTGTGTTGTGCTGCACCACTGTGCTATGTTGTACTGTGTGTGGTGCAGCAGTCCTGGTGTTGTGCTCTCGTGGTGCACCAGTGCCAACACTGCCGTGCAGAAGGTGCTGCAGTGCACCAGTGGTGGTGGTGTGCGCCACATGCCACGCTGTGCTGCTGCCGCCGCCGCCGCTGCTGCTGGTGTGCGGTGGTGTGCAGCCTATTCCCACACACCAGCAGCGGGCAGTGCCAGCATGGACTCTTGGTGCTGCTGGGCTGGCAGGCACAGCGGGACACGGGGGCCACACCCAGTGCTACACAAGGGTGCCGGTGCCTGGTGTGGATGGCACCAGGCTGGCCGAGGCAGGGCTGCCTGGCACCGCTGGGGGCCGGCTAGCAGTACTGCTTGGTTCACTCCCAGGATCATTATCACTGTGCGCCGCCGCCGCCATCGAGTGAGGTGCGGCAACGCTCTGCTCGGGAAACAACAACAGGCGTGTCCTGGCTGGCTGATAACCTATATTATATTATTCTCTCTCTCTCTCTCTCTCTCTCTCTCTCTTCAACAAAAAACACTAATAAAGGTTGAATTCTATAGAAATCTTCACTAAATCAGCAAACCTTTGGATCATATATTACAATGGAGTTTGGCTGGTCCCACCGAGGTCACTACCACCATAGTGTCAAGGGCTAGAGCTAGTCACCAATGTACAGTAACCTTATAGTCCTCTCTGAGCAAAGGTTGGTTTAGTACTTATACTTAGTGAAAGGGTTTCCTACTTCACTACCCACACACACGTGGCGGCGGTGGTGTTACTCCCCACACTCCCGCTCTCCCCGCCCGCTCGCACCACCACTCTTCTCTTCCGACTCCTCCCCTGCTGCCCGAGCCGTGTGTGGCTACAGTCGGCGGCACGCTTTGTGACGCGCACACATACACACACAAACACACACACACACGTGCACACGGGCCACGCCAGAGCCACGGTCCAGTTTGGTTGTGGAGCAAGACTCGTACAAAACAATACCTTACACTTAGGCAATAGTCTAACATAATAAAGAAAATATGGCTTTTGCCTGAAGATGGAGCACGGCAAGCAAGTCACGGCGGCGGGCGCGGCACGGCGCGGTGCTGCCGGTGCTGGCCGGCGCTGCACGCATCGACGCATCAACGCCGGCCGGCCACTTCAGCAGACTGACACACTCGTCACCACAAGAACCTTTAACACTCACAAATACAAACTGAAAAGGGACTTTCTTGTATCCATCCCTCAAATTTTTGCTTCAAACTGAGAATGTACAAAACTCGTGACAATGGAATACAGGAGGCAGTGGTCTGGCCACCGCTGCCACCGCTGCCACCGCTGCCGCTTGACTTGCACCACTCCTCTCACACCACGTCCTAAAGTAAACCATATACTTCTTCCTTACAGGATATAAAATAAAATATAGCATCATCCTATAACAAATATACTTGGCACTGAAATAATAATGGCAACTTGGTAACTTATGGCAACACTATAAGACAACAAATAGCTGGCTGCATCACCACCACTGCGGGGCGCACACACTGCCACACCAACCCACCTACCCAGCCATCCACTCCCTCCCTCCCTCCCTAACACACACACACACACATGCTACTCACTCACTCACTCTCCCTCTGTCTATCTCTCTCTCTTTCTCAATCTCTCTCTCTCTCTCTCTGTCTATCTGTCTCTTTCTCAATCTCTCTCTCTCTCTCTCTGTCTATCTGTCTCTTTCTCTCTCTCTCTGTCTATCTGTCTCTTTCTCTCTCTCTCTCTCTCTCTCCAACACACAAACACATGCACACTCACATATACACTCTACTTTTTTCTTACATACATACATACACACACACTCTCTACTCTCTTTTTTACACACACACACACACACACACACCATGGGTTGGTGAGCATAGCAGTCCCACATGGCCGCAGTACAACACTAGCACAGCACAAGGCAGTGACTGACTGAACAAATGTTGCCAGGCTGGTGTGAGCAGCGTCGTGGCAGAGCAGTGCTGTGGCTGTACTGGCGGAGGTGGGCCGCCCCGCGTGGTGGTGGCGCCCAAGGTGTTGTGGGGGCCACTCCCTCTCACTGGAGGGAGCCACTCAGCAGTCCCTCTCGGGGACACTCAACACTCCTCACAAAAACTCATAAAAAATAAATAATTACATAAAAACTCTTCTCCCACTCAAAGGTTCACCACGGCCGATGCTTGGCACCGCCTGCGCCTGACACCCCGGCACTCTGGCACTCCGGCACCCCCACACTCCAGTCACAGCATTGCACAGCGCTGTGGGTTAACACTGACACGCCTCGCGGTGTGCCAGGGTGCAGCAGACCCCTCCCTCACGCTGACTGCCAGACCTCACTGCCGCCTCCAACCACACAGACACACACACACAGACAACAGGGCCAGGCAGCCTCAAGGTGCAGGGTGCAGTGCTGTGCGGCAACAGCCCGCTGCTGCTGCTGCTGCCGCCACCGCTTTCTTGGCCAACACACTGACAAGCTTCAATTTTGATATATGTAAATTTGTTACAGTTCATCTCTACGCTGTGTAACAAAGTACAATCTGGAGACACAAAGACAAGAGCGACGCACGTGTCGCGTGAGGAAAGCGTGCACCGCCGCTGCCGCCGCCGCCGCCGCCCACACCACCATCACGGTGTGGGTGTGGCGGCCACACGTCCAGACACAAACCGTCGGTGCGTGCTACACTCTACAATATATTGCATAAATATAATCTCTCATAAAAAAATCTGCAAATCTTCCACTCTCCCACCGGGTGCACCTTCCACCTCCCCCTCTCCCCCCACCTCCACCCGCTGCTCTCCCACCACCACCACCACCACCACCACCACCACCACCACCACCAGCATTATTGCTGCTGCTGCTGCTGCTGCTGTGTGGCAGAGGCGGCGGCGGCAGCAGCAGACGGGCAGCGGGAGGCCTCCCCGCCCCCTGGGGCAGTGCCCCTTTGTTGTGGTATAGTGGTGACACGCCACACGGCGGCGGTCTAGTACATCAAAAATGAGGTAATCCTGAAACAAGGAGGCAGACTGACCTGCTTCACAAAACAACAATAAATACGGCAGCACATAAATGTCTGTATGTAACAACAGGCTGACATTATCTGATTCTTTATAAAATAACTTATCTCAATAGAATAATAAAACTATAAAACAACCCTTACAAAGTAGATATTACAAGACACGCAGCGGCGGCGGCGGTGGCAGAGGCGCGGCACTCACTGGCGTGGCGCCGCTGCCGCTGCCGCCGCCGCCGCCGCTGCAGCTCCCCGGCCGGCCAAGGGCACAGGGCCGGGTGGCTCACACTTACAACCTACCAAACAAACTGGAATGTCCTATTAAAGCAAATGAGGTTAAACATATATTGTATTTAATATAATATAGTATTAGTTGTGAGTAACATAATAACAATAATATATAATAAATTCATTTTATATAGAAGCTCTAGAGTGGAATGCAATAGAACATGCATCACAAAGCCATCCTTGCTAACACTAATATACCTAAAATAATACTCAAACATTTGATCCTGATAAAACGTCTCAGTGTGTCTGGGCAATCTCGCGTCGCGTCGCGTCGCGTCGCGTCGCGTCGCGTCGCGTCCTCCTAAAAGTATCTGTACATGGCCACAAATTTGTACATTAGGAAAATATATCAAACCAACTGCATCATTATGTTTTCTGATATGTATCAAGTCCACATCGAGCCCCGGGCGGCACGGGGCAGCTGTCGCCGCCGCCGCCGCCGCCGCCGTGGCAAGGCTCTGCAACACGACACAGCGCTGCGGCCTCCACAACTTAGCAATGGTAACTTGAGGTCTACAAAAAATACTTCCACCACATCAAATATGGCACACCGAAAATATATATGTTTTGCTTAGAACACAAAAAATGGCAATAGAGGAATGGTAACTGTTGTTGCTACGTAACACAAAATGCCCAACGGACTGTGGCTGCCCAACGCAACGGTGAGCCGGGGCGCCGCACCACTACCACCACCACCACCACCACCGACACCACCACCACCACACTGCAGCGCCCCGGCGAGGTAATGAACACTGCCACCCCCTCCCCCCTCACCCCACCACTCCACACCGGGACCCACACACCTACTCGCTGCACAGGGGGCCACCACACACCCACACATCCACACACCCGCTGCACTGCTGCCACTCCTGGCCGGGGGAGGGCCGGCACGCGGGGAGCCTTGCGTCCGCCCGGCACCTTCGTAATATAAATACAGACATCAATACAAAGCATTAATGTAAACGTAAACCTGAGCTGGGTGAGTAACCGGTATTGTCCAACGTACAGACAGAGACAGAGACAGAGACAGAGACAGAGAGAGAGAGAGAGAGAGAGAGAGTGCCTTCACTCACTGTGCCAAAATGTGTCTATTCCTTTGAGTACCTGACAAGAAGCATAAAGGGAGGTACCACTTCACACTCTCTCAACCAAACATTAATCTTTGTATATACTCTACCACAGTCTCTCTCTCATACACACACACACACACACACACACTAATCTCAAAATAGTTTCCAGCAGTGGGGAAACAAGAAAATCAAACGTGGTTGTACTATACTGAGTGAACTGATCAAGATGAATCTAGTGTTTGTACGTTGATGGACAATATTGTGTGCTGTCAACACTGGCCAGCTACCTAGACCAGTATTATTATGGCCCCTTGAGTGATTGAATGTACCACACACACACACACACACACACACACACACACACACACACACACACACACAGGTGACACTAATCTTTCAATAACAACCATCAGGAAGCTACAAAAATTGAACTAATATAAAACAAACTAACCATCCTTGTCATTCCTTCTACATTTGGGTATAAATGCAAGATCACAAAGCATCTGACACGACACACAACACACGACACACGACACACGACCAGGCAGGGAGCAACTGACCAACGCTGCCCCGAGAACTGGTACAAGACTGGTCCCTCTGTTCGTCCAATGGGGAAACAACGTGGCAGCTTTGTAACACTACTACTGCACTACAAAGGTCCCAATGATACATGCACCTGAATCACCATATACCATCACCACTGCACTGTCGCGATGGTGAATAAACACATTTTAAACTTTAATGGACTCGCCTTGCACTGAAGTTTGTATCATTGGTGTTTTAAGATTGCGTCAAGAATATAGTCTCTGATTTTGCACGTTTCGCATCACAGGTTCCTCATATAATGGATGTCTGCACAATGGGACCTTTCTGTATTTGACGCATAATTCTATAAACGTGCCAACTCTGCAAAACGATAATACCCGGACCCTTTCCTTGCTCTATTTACGTCAACAACTCAGTAACGGCAGAAGAAATAAAGGAGGGGAATTCGCAACTTTGAACTAAAAATATCTGGGGAGTTTGATTTAGTTTGTGATTTGCTAATATTTCACCACTGAGAGAGTTCAAGTCATAGGAAGGAAGGAAGGAAGGAAGGAAGGAAGGAAGGAAGGAAGGAAGGAAGGAAAAACAGGAACACCAGAGACAGAGAAAGGTAAAAAAAAGATACAAAGCCAAGAGAAATACTGGGATAAACTAGAAACTGGGTCATCTGAGAGAGAGAGAGAGAGAGAGAGAGAGAGAGAGAGAGAGAGAGAGAGAGAGAGAGAGAGAGAGAGAGAGAGAGAGAGAGAGAGAGAGAATATCAAAGTAAAATGTAAAAATGAAGCAATCCCAAGTTTAGCAGTGATGGAGATGGAGGGAAGATAGATAGTCAGTGTAACTCAGGAAACACCTTGACAACACTCCTCTTCTGAAACAACTCACCAAAGGAAAGAACAGAGAAAATAACACTTCCTGAGCCTACCAATGAGAAATTAAGGTCAATATTCTGAAACGCTCTGCTCTCTCACC
>JAHFWG010000515.1:19435-50623 GCA_020233015.1 Callinectes sapidus | reverse complement strand
AGAGAGAGAGAGAGAGAGAGAGAGAGAGAGAGAGAGAGAGAGAGAGAGAGAGAGAGAGAGAGAGAGAGACGTAAAAGTCGTTATAAAGGCAATATTACGATGAAATTAACGTTTTTCTTCTCGTTTTCTAACATATTCGAATGATTCTAAACACAATACTTTTCTATTCCATACTGATCTATAACCACAAAAAAATAATAAATAAAATAAAATAAATAAATAAATATACGACTTGAGACAAAAATCGTAGTTGTGTAAATATTAAGGTGAAATTAACATTATTTTGTCTCTAATCCATTCGAGTGATTCTAAACACATTACTTTCTCTATTCCAAACTGATCTATAGGAACAAAAAACAAATAAATATACGAAAACCTGAGAAAAAAATCATAGCTGTGCAAATATTATGGTAAAATTAACCTTATATAGTTTCTAACATACTCGAGTGATTCTAAACACTTTACTTTTCTATTCCAAACTGATCTAAATAAATGAATTTTAAAAAATCGTGTTTAAGGCAATATCAAGATTAAATTGTCGGTTTTTTTTTCTCTCCGTAACATATTCGAGTGATTCTAAACACAATTTTCTATTCCATATTGATTTAAAGCCAACAATGACAAAAATCTAAGCAAAACAAAACAAAAACCCGTGTTTAAGACAATATTAAGATGAATTTGTCATTTTTATCTCTCACTTTCCTTCTCTAATATACTCGAGTGATTCTAATTACAACAATTTGCTATTCCATATTCACCTAGACATAAACATACAAAAAGAATCAATAAACGAAAACTCGCGGACAAAATCGTAGTTATGGGAATGTTACTAAAAAGAGACATTCGTTTTGTGTTTACCTTAAGTCGCATCTAATTAATCTGTCTACCTGTCTACCGCTTGTCATCACCACTAACACCACCACCACCACCACTACTACCAACACATCACCACCACTACCTAACCTATCCTGTTTGCTTCAAATCAGTATATTAAGTAGTGATTTAACACCTGGAGGGACGGTACCGCATGTCATCACCACCAACACCACCATCACTACCCATAATCTAACAACGAACATCAACATCGCCACCACCACCACCACTACCTAACCTAATCAGTATTAAGTAGTTTAAGAGACAGTACCGCTTGTCATCACCACCAACACCACCACTACTACCACCATCACTAGCCACACTCCAACAACGATCATCACCACCACCATCACCACCAGACATTATGAACACGTTTTCTTCATAATGGTAAACTTCACACAAAATACTGACATCGTTTTCTTTTTTCCAGTTCCGAGAAAACGTTAATAGGAAGAGAAATGATTGAAACGTGACACAAAGTAAGATACAAAGTGATACGGCAAAAAACTCAGAAACATTTTTAACTGGCATTGAAATTACTGCAAAAATGTTCCCAATGAAAAAAAAAAAATAATAATAATAATAATTCTCTCTCTCTGCTATTTTTTTCTTCAATTTCTTATCGTCTTCACAATTTCGTTTATCCTCGAAACTTATGCAACACTGATTTTTTCGCTTTTTTTTGTTTATTTTTACTTATTTCTTCGTAGTCAGGAGGAAGAGGAGATGGTCACGTCTTCACACACACACACACACACACATACACACACACACACGTCTTCTACAGTCAGTCTCCTATTAACTTCTGACTGTTTTTCCCGTCTCTTCCCTCTTCAATGATCGTGTCAACCTGTACAAGTTTCTCCTTTACATAATGACAGGGTGATGCAAAAACTCTTCAAACAGCATCAGGGAATCTTGACAACTATCTAAGTCATTACATTGATTACTTTTTTTCTTCTTTTTTGTCGTTCAGTCATTTTTAATTTCCTTTACTAATTCCTCCCCGTGGAATTGAAATTTTTTCCTTCAGGGTTGGGAAATAGTGCACAATACAGTGTTGTACAATCACTATACAGTCCTTCTCAGCCCCACAGTCACCAATCAGTCTGTCAGTCATCATACAGTCTCCCACAACAAACATCTCACTGCTGTCACCATCATCAATCACCACACATCCCAATACACTCACCTACAGGTCTCACAGTCACCACCACCACCACCACGCAGTCCTCTACACCACCATACACACTACAGTCTTCCTTCTGGTCACTATACGGTCTTATACACTCACAACTCGTTACGGTCAAGTACAGTCTGATTAACAGTCGTTCATCTTGCCGGCTAAATG
The DNA here is from genome assembly GCA_020233015.1 of Callinectes sapidus. Taxonomy (NCBI): domain Eukaryota; kingdom Metazoa; phylum Arthropoda; class Malacostraca; order Decapoda; family Portunidae; genus Callinectes; species Callinectes sapidus. The sequence continues at coordinate 48,399 of JAHFWG010000515.1, read as the reverse complement.
CAGCACACACACACACACACACACACACACACAGAGTCACAGCAGTCCCCTGGTCTCCTGCACTTCACACGGGGGTCTCGACACGCGGTCCCGCCTCACGCCCCATCGAGTGGCGCCACAATGGCACAATGGCACACTGGCACTCTCCCCGTTCCGCCCAGAGCCTCCCTGGGAAGGAAGGCCCCCCGCCCCGCCTGTTATGAGCTGCAGGTGACACCATAAAGCAAAGCCAAAGCCGTGAAGCAGTTATTAGAAGCAACAACACTAAGATTAACAACATTGGATAAGTAATGATGGAAATGCTGGTCTGCTGCATCTTGATGACTGACTGACAGACTGACTGACTGAGTGAGAGCAGCAACTTGACAGTGAAGGCAGATACTTCCATCATTAACCTATATATTATGACACACACAGGGGTTAAATATCATGGAACATGGTACATTGTTTAGGAACCAGTCATTGTATTGTTTGTTTGTTGGTTTGTTTGTGTGTGGAGTACTGCCCCACACAGACCCTGCCTTAATTAACACACACACTGCCACAGAGTTTGTACCCCTCAGTCGTCCCTAACCCTTCCTTCCTTCCCTGGCCCTACATACACTGGGAGGAGGGCCAGCCAGGGCTGCTTCGCCTCGTCAGTCACCGCCAACACAACTCAATCATGGGAAATGAATGAAGGTGTTCACAGGTTAATTGTTGGTGGTGTCCTGCCCCCCTCACCCCCCCCCCTGCCTGTCCCTGTGCCACTGGTGTGGCCTCTGCCTCAACACACACCACACCACACCACTGAGTCTTTCATTCACACCAACACGGCGTGGTGTGTGCACACTCCTCACACATTACAGTTCAGCACAGTTTCTGTTGTGCAGCACCACACTTGTCCCATGACACAGCAGCAGCAGCAGCAGCAGCAGCAGCAGGGGCTGTTCTGTGCCCCACACTGCCACCACAACACTGATCTGTGCACCACACTGTGCCAGCCTCCCTCATCCATACCAGCACAGCACCAGTGGGCGGCCACGGCACAGTGCCACCACACCAGGTGGCCCCGCTGTGTGGTGTGGGCCGCCCCAAGCCGCGCTGGTGCAAGGCTGGCTGCTGCCCAGTGGACCACAGCACTGGTGCCACCCTCCACCAGGAGGAGTGGGCTGCACCTGGCGGCACTGAGGGTTCGGCTGCTGCTGCTGCTGCTGCGGCTGCCCTACCCTGCGGTCACCTCAGGGCAGGGGCAGCTGGCTGGCTGGCTGGCTGGCATCTTGGGAAGTAAACAAACACAGGGGTGGTACTTTTCAAGTATATTTGACACAATGAATTTTATTCTAAATACCATGAATATTTCTACAAGTTGCATAACAATTTGTACACTGTTTGAACACTGCTCTGCTATTGGCTACCAACATTCAGGTGTAGCGTGTGGGCTGTGAGGCTGCAGCACTACCGACAACTGTTGCTCACGGCAGGGCTGGCCGCCCCGCCACTACATGTATCGTACAACTTAAACGTAAGCATAGATGAAGATCCCTGACTCAAAACTCAAATATTCTACAGAGTATGAGTTGTTATGGTGCAGCGGCCACGACGCCCCAGCAAGGCCTGCCCAGGCTGACTACCTGGTGCTACTACGGCTCGCTATCACTCTCTCTCTTTTACTCACTCACACACACACACACACACACACAAACACACACACACACACACACACACACACCAGTAAAACAAGACACATCACCACCTCATCTCACCACACACACACACACACACACACACACACACACACACACCAGTCACTCCTCTCACCCTCACCACTCACCACACATCTGCACCACACACACTCAAAACACTGTATCAGCTTGGGAAAGTGTGCAAGTGTTGCTTTGGTGTATGTGTGTGTGTGTGTGTGTGTATGTGTAAGGACATGGCTACCTGCATTGTTGTATGTTTCTTTTTTTTTTACCCGTGTTAAATAATAAATGATTCAGCACACTCAACTACACATTTACACACACACACACACACACATCTGTGAGCCAAGATGAAGGAACAGAAACATTCATAACTTCAAAAACAACAAAAAATAAGATAAAATGAATAAAAATAAATAAATGACAAAGTAAAAAAAAAACGTTTTGGTATTTTGTGGAATGTTGATTAAATATCCCAATATGTTCGAGGGAAAAATAAAATAATAATGATAATAATAATAATAATAATAATAATAATAATAATAATAACAATGATAAATTAACAATAAAATGTGTAAAATATAACATATCAGATGGAATGTTCATTAATTTAACTTCCACCTCTATAATTCAATAATACATTAATCGAGTAAAAAACTCAAATTGATATACTATGTGAATAATTGCATTTCATTATAAATTTCACTTTCTTTATCTCTACGGCTTTTAGACTACAATAATAAATATTTCAAATCCATCAACTGTATATGAATTATTGCATTTCATCATTAATTTAACCTATCATTTATCTGTAAAATTTCTAATAGACTGCAACAATAAGTCTCTCATATTTATCAACTGCAGATAGAATAGTATCTCAACTTATTAATTTCACTTATTTCATTTAATCTGTACAACTTGTAATGGACTACAAAACATTTCAAATTCCCCAAATGTATGTCCTTATTAATTCAACTTGTTTTACTTCTCTCTCTCTAAAGTTTTCTTATTAATTTAACTTATTTTTACCTCTCTCTCTAAAAAATTTTCTTATTAATTCAACCTATTTTACCTTTCTCTCTACATAACTCTATTTATTAATTCAACTTGTTTTATCTCTCTCTCTTTAACATTACTACAATAAAAACTCTGATTCATCTCTCCTATATAAACCGTCTCATCATTGCTTTCACTTGGCACTCATTGTTTACGAGTTCTGAATGTCACAGCAAAGGAGGAGAACAATTGGTGTGTACGTCCAACATTCCCCTACAGCCCTCCCTCCCTGCTCCTCCATCCCTGACGCAGATCCCACCAACACTCTACTGGCAAAACGTTCACACATATATTGCTCTCTTCTCATTAAATCAAATCAATCAATAGAATAATAAAATGATAAATGAAGTGACTTTCTCGCGCCTGAACAAGTTTTCATGAGCAAACAAAACGAAAATTAATAATAACAATAACAATAGTAACAAATAAAATAAAATAGATATGTGACTAAATAATTTCCTTAGACCTGACAAAACCCTTGAAACATTCACGCAAACCTGTTAAGAATAATACTCTCTCTCTCTCTCTCTCTCTCTCTCTCTCACACACACACACACACACACATGACCTTCTCTCCATAACAACAACAAAGACCAACATTCACATTCAGCACTGCCAACAACAGACACACAGCTGAGTCTTGAGCCAACACTGCATCACAAGCCGTAGAAAGCTCAACTGACCAAGAATAGCGTTCAAATATGGCATCAAATTGTACAGAATTTCTCTCGAGGGCGAATTGTTATTTTCTTTGCGTGCTGTGAAAGATTAAACCTCTGTAGAGCCTTATGCATCCAACGCACACACAAACACACACACAGACACACACATTATAGCATTCAAACAATATAAATCTGGAATAACAGCTTTGGTTTAAAACATTTCACTTCAAAACACATGCACACACACACACACACACACACATTAGTCCTCTCCCTTTAGGAAGAATCCTTCACTCCACAGACAAACACAAAACTTTTATAAATCATTCCTTGTGATGTAAACGAGACAAAAATGTTCAGCGAATGTTGTCAAGTAAAGAAATGGCAAGAATGGTTCAATGAGGGAAGGAAACGGTAACTGTGGATAACGGATGTGTGAGCATTATGCTTTACCAATATCTGGCTCATTTGCCCACAGTATACCACACACACACTCACACACACACACACACATATACATACATACATACATACACACACACATACACACACACATATACATACATACATGCATACACACACACACACATAACAACTCTCAAAAAAAGACTTCATTGGTCCTAAAGAGGCTAACAATAGATTAATGAGCTGTGTAAAGTTTACATAACTGGACTGGTGAGTCCTAAACCTGAGACAATGCTAATCAATGAGCCAATAAAGGTACCGCACTCATCAACAACGGGAATGACGTCTGTGAATCAACAACTTTGGACAGTTAGTCTCCGAGGTGTGGTGCTACAGTACAGTACAGAGTACACAGTACACACGACTACCGTGAGGACGACAACTCCTTGGGTGGATCGTTACGCGCGTCACCGGCTGCCGCTGCTGCCGCAGCCACTTTCAGGCTGCGGCGTGGCGGCGGCAGCGGCGCCGCACGTCACTAAGGCAACTGTGCCAAGGCATCTACAGTAAGGCTGTGAAGTGACACTAAGCTAAGAGGCACTGGTCCTGGAGGGTTATGGTACGTATGCTTCACTACCAGTACTGCTGCCGCCGCTGCCACCTCAGTGGAGCGTGGCACTCCCAGTGCTGAGCCCAGGGACACCGGGCAGCGCTGTGCTGCTGTGTTGTGCTGCACCACTGTGCTATGTTGTACTGTGTGTGGTGCAGCAGTCCTGGTGTTGTGCTCTCGTGGTGCACCAGTGCCAACACTGCCGTGCAGAAGGTGCTGCAGTGCACCAGTGGTGGTGGTGTGCGCCGCATGCCGCGCTGTGCTGCTGCCACCGCCGCCGCTGCTGCTGGTGTGCGGTGGTGTGCAGCCTATTCCCACACACCAGCAGCGGGCAGTGCCAGCATGGACTCTTGGTGCTGCTGGGCTGGCAGGCACAGCGGGACACGGGGGCCACACCCAGTGCTACACAAGGGTGCCGGTGCCTGGTGTGGATGGCACCAGGCTGGCCGAGGCAGGGCTGCCTGGCACCGCTGGGGGCCGGCTAGCAGTACTGCTTGGTTCACTCCCAGGATCATTATCACTGTGCGCCGCCGCCGCCATCGAGTGAGGTGCGGCAACGCTCTGCTCGGGAAACAACAACAGGCGTGTCCTGGCTGGCTGATAACCTATATTATATTATTCTCTCTCTCTCTCTCTCTCTCTCTCTCTCTTCAACAAAAAACACTAATAAAGGTTGAATTCTATAGAAATATTCACTAAATCAGCAAACCTTTGGATCATATATTACAATGGAGTTTGGCTGGTCCCACCGAGGTCACTACCACCATAGTGTCAAGGGCTAGAGCTAGTCACCAATGTACAGTAACCTTATAGTCCTCTCTGAGCAAAGGTTGGTTTAGTACTTATACTTAGTGAAAGGGTTTCCTACTTCACTACCCACACACACGTGGCGGCGGTGGTGTTACTCCCCACACTCCCGCTCTCCCCGCCCGCTCGCACCACCACTCTTCTCTTCCGACTCCTCCCCTGCTGCCCGAGCCGTGTGTGGCTACAGTCGGCGGCACGCTTTGTGACGCGCACACATACACACACAAACACACACACACACGTGCACACGGGCCACGCCAGAGCCACGGTCCAGTTTGGTTGTGGAGCAAGACTCGTACAAAACAATACCTTACACTTAGGCAATAGTCTAACATAATAAAGAAAATATGGCTTTTGCCTGAAGATGGAGCACGGCAAGCAAGTCACGGCGGCGGGCGCGGCGCGGCGCGGTGCTGCCGGTGCTGGCCGGCGCCGCACGCATCGACGCATCAACGCCGGCTGGCCACTTTAGCAGACTGACACACTCGTCACCACAAGAACCTTTAACACTCACAAATACAAACTGAAAAGGGACTTTCTTGTATCCATCCCTCAAATTTTTGCTTCAAACTGAGAATGTACAAAACTCGTGACAATGGAATACAGGAGGCAGTGGTCTGGCCACCGCTGCCACCGCTGCCACCGCTGCCGCTTGACTTGCACCACTCCTCTCACACCACGTCCTAAAGTAAACCATATACTTCTTCCTTACAGGATATAAAATAAAATATAGCATCATCCTATAACAAATATACTTGGCACTGAAATAATAATGGCAACTTGGTAACTTATGGCAACACTATAAGACAACAAATAGCTGGCTGCATCACCACCACTGCGGGGCGCACACACTGCCACACCAACCCACCTACCCAGCCATCCACTCCCTCCCTCCCTCCCTAACACACACACACACACATGCTACTCACTCACTCACTCTCCCTCTGTCTATCTCTCTCTCTTTCTCAATCTCTCTCTCTCTCTCTCTGTCTATCTGTCTCTTTCTCAATCTCTCTCTCTCTCTCTCTGTCTATCTGTCTCTTTCTCTCTCTCTCTGTCTATCTGTCTCTTTCTCTCTCTCTCTCTCTCTCTCCAACACACAAACACATGCACACTCACATATACACTCTACTTTTTTCTTACATACATACATACACACACACTCTCTACTCTCTTTTTTACACACACACACACACACACACACCATGGGTTGGTGAGCATAGCAGTCCCACATGGCCGCAGTACAACACTAGCACAGCACAAGGCAGTGACTGACTGAACAATTGTTGCCAGGCTGGTGTGAGCAGCGTCGTGGCAGAGCAGTGCTGTGGCTGTACTGGCGGTGGTGGGCCGCCCCGCGTGGTGGTGGCGCCCAAGGTGTTGTGGGGGCCACTCCCTCTCACTGGAGGGAGCCACTCAGCAGTCCCTCTCGGGGACACTCAACACTCCTCACAAAAACTCATAAAAAATAAATAATTACATAAAAACTCTTCTCCCACTCAAAGGTTCACCACGGCCGATGCTTGGCACCGCCTGCGCCTGACACCCCGACACCCCGGCACTCCGGCACCCCCACACTCCAGTCACAGCATTGCACAGCGCTGTGGGTTAACACTGACACGCCTCGCGGTGTGCCAGGGTGCAGCAGACCCCTCCCTCACGCTGACTGCCAGACCTCACTGCCGCCTCCAACCACACAGACACACACACACAGACAACAGGGCCAGGCGGCCTCAAGGTGCAGGGTGCAGTGCTGTGCGGCAACAGCCCGCTGCTGCTGCTGCTGCCGCCACCGCTTTCTTGGCCAACACACTGACAAGCTTCAATTTTGATATATGTAAATTTGTTACAGTTCATCTCTACGCTGTGTAACAAAGTACAATCTGGAGACACAAAGACAAGAGCGACGCACGTGTCGCGTGAGGAAAGCGTGCACCGCCGCTGCCGCCGCCGCCGCCGCCCACACCACCATCACGGTGTGGGTGTGGCGGCCACACGTCCAGACACAAACCGTCGGTGCGTGCTACACTCTACAATATATTGCATAAATATAATCTCTCATAAAAAAATCTGCAAATCTTCCACTCTCCCACCGGGTGCACCTTCCACCTCCCCCTCTCCCCCCACCTCCACCCGCTGCTCTCCCACCACCACCACCACCACCACCACCACCACCACCACCACCAGCATTATTGCTGCTGCTGCTGCTGCTGCTGTGTGGCAGAGGCGGCGGCGGCAGCAGCAGAGGCAGGCAGCGGGAGGCCTCCCCGCCCCCTGGGGCAGTGCCCCTTTGTTGTGGTATAGTGGTGACACGCCACACGGCGGCGGTCTAGTACATCAAAAATGAGGTAATCCTGAAACAAGGAGGCAGACTGACCTGCTTCACAAAACAACAATAAATACGGCAGCACATAAATGTCTGTATGTAACAACAGGCTGACATTATCTGATTCTTTATAAAATAACTTATCTCAATAGAATAATAAAACTATAAAACAACCCTTACAAAGTAGATATTACAAGACGCGCAGCGGCGGCGGCGGTGGCAGAGGCGCGGCACTCACTGGCGTGGCGCCGCTGCCGCTGCCGCCGCCGCCGCCGCTGCAGCTCCCCGGCCGGCCAAGGGCACAGGGCCGGGTGGCTCACACTTACAACCTACCAAACAAACTGGAATGTCCTATTAAAGCAAATGAGGTTAAACATATATTGTATTTAATATAATATAGTATTAGTTGTGAGTAACATAATAACAATAATATATAATAAATTCATTTTATATAGAAGCTCTAGAGTGGAATGCAATAGAACATGCATCACAAAGCCATCCTTGCTAACACTAATATACCTAAAATAATACTCAAACATTTGATCCTGATAAAACGTCTCAGTGTGTCTGGGCAATCTCGCGTCGCGTCGCGTCGCGTCGCGTCGCGTCGCGTCGCGTCCTCCTAAAAGTATCTGTACATGGCCACAAATTTGTACATTAGGAAAATATATCAAACCAACTGCATCATTATGTTTTCTGATATGTATCAAGTCCACATCGAGCCCCGGGCGGCACGGGGCAGCTGTCGCCGCCGCCGCCGCCGCCGCCGTGGCAAGGCTCTGCAACACGACACAGCGCTGCGGCCTCCACAACTTAGCAATGGTAACTTGAGGTCTACAAAAAATACTTCCACCACATCAAATATGGCACACCGAAAATATATATGTTTTGCTTAGAACACAAAAAATGGCAATAGAGGAATGGTAACTGTTGTTGCTACGTAACACAAAATGCCCAACGGACTGTGGCTGCCCAACGCAACGGTGAGCCGGGGCGCCGCACCACCACCACCACCACCACCACCACCGACACCACCACCACCACACTGCAGCGCCCCGGCGAGGTAATGAACACTGCCACCCCCTCCCCCCTCACCCCACCACTCCACACCGGGACCCACACACCTACTCGCTGCACAGGGGGCCACCACACACCCACACATCCACACACCCGCTGCACTGCTGCCACTCCTGGCCGGGGGAGGGCCGGCACGCGGGGAGCCTTGCGTCCGCCCGGCACCTTCGTAATATAAATACAGACATCAATACAAAGCATTAATGTAAACGTAAACCTGAGCTGGGTGAGTAACCGGTATTGTCCAACGTACAGACAGAGACAGAGACAGAGACAGAGACAGAGAGAGAGAGAGAGAGAGAGAGAGTGCCTTCACTCACTGTGCCAAAATGTGTCTATTCCTTTGAGTACCTGACAAGAAGCATAAAGGGAGGTACCACTTCACACTCTCTCAACCAAACATTAATCTTTGTATATACTCTACCACAGTCTCTCTCTCATACACACACACACACACACACACACTAATCTCAAAATAGTTTCCAGCAGTGGGGAAACAAGAAAATCAAACGTGGTTGTACTATACTGAGTGAACTGATCAAGATGAATCTAGTGTTTGTACGTTGATGGACAATATTGTGTGCTGTCAACACTGGCCAGCTACCTAGACCAGTATTATTATGGCCCCTTGAGTGATTGAATGTACCACACACACACACACACACACACACACACACACACACACACACACACACACAGGTGACACTAATCTTTCAATAACAACCATCAGGAAGCTACAAAAATTGAACTAATATAAAACAAACTAACCATCCTTGTCATTCCTTCTACATTTGGGTATAAATGCAAGATCACAAAGCATCTGACACGACACACAACACACGACACACGACACACGACCAGGCAGGGAGCAACTGACCAACGCTGCCCCGAGAACTGGTACAAGACTGGTCCCTCTGTTCGTCCAATGGGGAAACAACGTGGCAGCTTTGTAACACTACTACTGCACTACAAAGGTCCCAATGATACATGCACCTGAATCACCATATACCATCACCACTGCACTGTCGCGATGGTGAATAAACACATTTTAAACTTTAATGGACTCGCCTTGCACTGAAGTTTGTATCATTGGTGTTTTAAGATTGCGTCAAGAATATAGTCTCTGATTTTGCACGTTTCGCATCACAGGTTCCTCATATAATGGATGTCTGCACAATGGGACCTTTCTGTATTTGACGCATAATTCTATAAACGTGCCAACTCTGCAAAACGATAATACCCGGACCCTTTCCTTGCTCTATTTACGTCAACAACTCAGTAACGGCAGAAGAAATAAAGGAGGGGAATTCGCAACTTTGAACTAAAAATATCTGGGGAGTTTGATTTAGTTTGTGATTTGCTAATATTTCACCACTGAGAGAGTTCAAGTCATAGGAAGGAAGGAAGGAAGGAAGGAAGGAAGGAAGGAAGGAAGGAAGGAAGGAAAAACAGGAACACCAGAGACAGAGAAAGGTAAAAAAAAGATACAAAGCCAAGAGAAATACTGGGATAAACTAGAAACTGGGTCATCTGAGAGAGAGAGAGAGAGAGAGAGAGAGAGAGAGAGAGAGAGAGAGAGAGAGAGAGAGAGAGAGAGAGAGAGAGAGAGAGAGAGAGAGAATATCAAAGTAAAATGTAAAAATGAAGCAATCCCAAGTTTAGCAGTGATGGAGATGGAGGGAAGATAGATAGTCAGTGTAACTCAGGAAACACCTTGACAACACTCCTCTTCTGAAACAACTCACCAAAGGAAAGAACAGAGAAAATAACACTTCCTGAGCCTACCAATGAGAAATTAAGGTCAATATTCTGAAACGCTCTGCTCTCTCACCAAGACTATTTTCCAAGGCCACAGAGACTACAAGGTGTTTATGAGGGTGTTTCTCCTATTAATCATATAGTAATTTTGTTCATTTGTCATTAGGACCATCAAAACACCCTTGAAAACTGGTGTCACTTAAACAGGAGTCTTTTGAAATAGTGGAGGTGAAGTGCTGAAGTGTTTCTGAATATGGACGTAAAGCCAACACAAGATAATGGTTGGGAATATCAGGATGGCAAAATGAAACGGGGATAAGTGAACATTAAGGCCAAGAAACAAGGCAAGGGTCGGTAATATCACTCCACGGCGATATGCAACAGTGTGTGCAGCCCTTAAAGCGTGGTACAAAATGCCTACAAAACCCTACAAGAAAGGTACAGGATTTAGAAGAATATATTTTTGATTAGCTAATATATCACACACACACACACACAACTGACACATGCACACAATCTTTCCATATCTTCTTCACCTCTCCCCTTTATGCTTCAAGTCATATAATAGTGAGTTTTTCAATGAGTCAGTGCCACTATATCACCATACCACACCACCAACACTCAAATATCAACTGGTTGTATGTATGAATGTTTCTGCATATCACTAACACAGGTTGTTGTCAATTCACTCATCATCATTATTCTCTTTTTCATTCTTGCAAAATGAAATGGGTTATACAGTCAGATTCTGTAGAAATATAATGATTCTGATGATTATAGTTGCTTTCTTCACACACACACACACACACACACACACACACACACACACTTCTTTGACCCTCTTTGAAAAAATTGAGTCAGTTTTTGCAGTTACGTGATGTTTTCTCTAATGTTTGTCCTGACACACACACACTCACACACTCACACAAACATCCTTTCCCTTCACAGGTTTGAGTGTGTGTGAATTCTTGCAGTGTTACTCCTAGACAATATTTTCCCTGATGTTAGTCCTTGTTATGTAGTCTTCACACACACACACACACACACACACACACACACACACACACACACACACACACACATGTACACACACACCAGCTGAACCCCACACAATCACATGAACAAGAGTGTACTGGCTGACAGCACTACTATTAAAAACATTTCCACCACAAATATTTCTCCCACCTGTATGACAAGCATTTCTTCTGTAACAGTCTTTGTGATTTACGTATTGATTAGTGTGTGTGTGTGAATAAGTAGACTTGGTGAGAATGTGTAGTGTTTTGAATGGACAGTTAAATAATGAATATTCCCAGCCTACCATAAATACATTATACACAAGTTGCATATTCTTTTCCTAATTTAACATCTCAGTCTTCTTTTTGCTATGTCTATCTGGTCTTGTCTCTGCCTATCCATCCAGTCCTTCCCTTGTATGTTCCTATCCTTCCTTCAGTTATATGCACTACACAACCTATCCTATTGTGTGTTCTGTCCCTAAAACACCCTCCTGTACTGGCAACAACAGAATGGCCACAGCATCACAGTAAGACCTAAAAAGAACGTGGCAAGAAATAAGAAAGGTATAAGCAGACGTAGGTATTCTGTTAAGCGCCTTCACACTAAGCAAGTAATCAATGCCAAGATTTAATTTGAGGTATGACTAAAGCCCTGCAGAAACGTAAAGTAACGAATGGCACTGTTAATGCTCCAAGTATCCCTGAAGAGTGAAAACGGTGAGATTTGAGTCCCTAACAACTACATCTGACCCGTGACGCAGTGTGAGCGCTGCAGCGACACTAAAGATAAAGGAGTGAGGAAAAATATAGATCTGTAACAAATATACAGAAAATGAAATGAGACTTCCTGAGACTGACCCTGGATGTGATGGTGGTGCCAGACTGTCATGGCGTGTGAAGGCCTGGCTGTGTGATGCCTGCCTGTCTGCCTGCCTGCCTGCCTCACACGACACGTATTGGACTGTTCTGTGGTCCTTTTGTTGCCGTAAACCAAACTGCCCTCTTGTGTTAAAAAAATCAAACCAAAGTGACAGAACAAAATCAAAAATAGAAGTGTGGTGCATTGATACTGATATTATTTGATGTTAGCCTCACACTGTGCTAGATTCTGATGGTGTTGACAAGCTGGTGTTTCACTGACGATGACACCAACACTTACTGACACTCACTAATGCCACAACCTACTTAAGTTTTGCTGAGTGTAACGTGGGGAACTAAAACAACACACTGATGAGCTGGTACCAAGTGTGTACGTCACCAATACTAACTGATGCAGTGATGGAATGGCCCTCATGAAAACACTATATATATGTTACGTTTTGCCACCTGCAGCATGAGGGATTAATATGATATGACGAGCATTCATGACACTAACACATTGCACTGACACGAGCCCTACAACAACAATAGTTTAATTTTTGCTCAGTGTAGAGTGGCATTCATCCCTTCCCTGTGACTTTTACTCTCTAATCAAGCACCATCAAAGTGCCAGATATCAAAACTGTGGCTTTCCCAACACGCATGACAAAATGTTGAATTACAGTAATGCTCTTATAACCCTGAAGTAACTAACATGGACTGATATTTTCATCTATTCAGTTATAATGTTGCTGTGCTGATGTTCCATACCTTCTATCATTCAAAATGCAACAAGAACCAATATTTCAACTTGAGCTTACATACGAAGAGATATTTTATTGCTTGTCACCTTCAAAACGTTAACAAGAACTGATATTTTCACAACGGTATAAGACTTGACATTGCCACCGCTGCACTGCATCATTTGTATTTCTCAGTACGCTAATAAGAACCAATAATTTACTTTTACACTGAACAGTCATATTTTTTTTGCCTGTACCACTCAAGGCGCTCAAAAAAAGATATTTTTCACTACTGTACAAGTTATTACACTATCTGAATTTATATTTTGTTGCTTGTCAATTTCAAAACGGTAATGTACGCGAATATTCTTCCTCGCCTGGAAGGTACTTACTAAGTTATCTTTTGTCACCACTCAAAATGCAAACATCACCTTATTTCAACACACAACTGGTATATAAGTGGGCCTCTTTGCTCAATTTTTTGTTACTCTCTTTATGAAAGTTCTTGAGAAATTGTGAATAATGAAAAAGGTGGCAATTAATCTGATCTGCACAATGAAGGCTTCAGGTAACAGTCCCCATCCACGCCGGACACAGCTCACAGTAAACAGTAAACAGCACACAGTAAACGGTGCACAGTACACAGTATTCATTCCACAATCAGCCAAGACACCAACAAACTGTGTAGCGGAGTGACGGTGCTCCAGTGCAATGCGTGTGTTGTGTTTATCATTTCCGCTCTTCAGTGAATCTACTGATCTTTAACAGGACTGGTAATTCAGTGGCCTTTTTTTATTATCATTATTCTTTCTTGCTTTTGGTCAGCTTCCCCTTCTCACAAAACAAAAGGTGAAGCACACAACAGCACAAAGGAAGCTGCAAGGCCGACACCAGCCACTTCTCACTTAACAATGTAATCTTTGCCGCTATAAATACGACTTTTCTTCATAAAATCTCGGTATATAATAACATCTATCCAATTATACTGGTTATTCTTAAAAATGGATTCATTCTAAGTCAATAAAATCTGTGCAGTTATAATAAAACCGGTAAATAAATTTAGCGTATACAATAAAATCTATGTAAACTATGTAAACTTTGGAACTCCCTGCATGCATGCCTGCTTCTGTATTTCCATCTACCAATGACCTGACCTGACCTGACCTCAACTCAGTGAAGAGGGAAGTCTCAACCCTTTCTTTTGGCTAACTCTTTCAGCCTTACTTGGGGACTGGCATCTTTCCCTCTTTCATATAAAAAAGTTATAATTATATTTCTTAAAGTTTGTCAATTTTGCATAAACAATAGAATCTACACTGCTATAACTTGAAACTCTATTAATTCTGCTTCAATAATTAAATATTTTTCACTATGATAATAACAATTTTAAAGATTATTAATTTTGTGTCAACAACAGAATGAAGTACTAAGTAGAATATATATATATACGTTATGTTGATAGAATCTGCTTGATAATAAAACATGCTATGAAATAAAATGCTATAACAAGGTGTGTGTGAACCAGAGTGTGTAACAATCAAATATCTATACACATATACATATATACTGTACTATATAATATAATTTATGTGAAGTATTGGTGTGTATGTGAAATAACTAATTCTGTCTGATGATAAAACAATCAATCACAACAAACACCACATTCACACCGAGAACACTGTTGGAGTAACACACACACACACAAACACACAGATACACACAACTATGTGAACTACAATAGTCAAGTTTGGTATTTAACACTGAAATAAATGTCTATTTTAGAAAAAAAATAAATTTATATGTAGTAATAATAATAATAATAGTAATAATAATAGCTAAGACTGAGGTGTAAGGCACACCTGACCCGCTCTGTGACAGCCGCTTCACTGATTTGTTTGGTGATGAATCCATCTGAACAACACATTTACTGACCACAACAACAACAATCAATAAAACCTTCCTACACTCACTGACTGACCTCCACTCAACCTTAAATTTTGGACTGGTAACAAAACCAATAAATACATCATTAAATAAATCAATAAATAAATCTACACTCCAAAAGAATAGATCAATAAATAGGTCACTGCTCTGCCTTCCACACACCTCACCTGCTCACCTGCTCACCCACACCTAAGCTCAAGGTTTAGTTAGGTGTGGCTTGCCAACAATGAAATAAAACCTAAATAAACATACAAGTAACAATAAACCCATAAAACCTGAACCAAATCAACCCGCACTCAGTGTCAACTATTATTTCAACCTGTGTTTTGTAAGGACGACACACCAACACTCACACCACAAATGCATGTGCCTAGGAAGAAGTAACCACACTTGTTCTGCATAACCCTCAACTGAACGGAACTGAACTGAACCTGACCTCCACTCAATGCCAAACGTTCAAATCACTTTAGTGTTCTAATGATGAACTAAATGCTTCAACAATAAATTTATGGGTAAAAAAATAGACAAAACCTTCCTGCACTGACCTGAATGTTCCCTGCACCCAATGCCAAAATTTTGCTTTGTAACAATAATGTAAATCTCTATAAGACAAAATAATATAACTCTGTATTACCCTGTACTCCAATGTAACACCTGAGCAGTGGGAACCAAGTCACCACACACAATACACACCACACACCACAGACAAGACCTCCTCACTAACACACACACACACATACACACAGTACTTAGTTATGCTATTCCCTCACTCAAGGTAGACAGGAGGTAGTGTGCTGTCTTTCTATAATGCAGGAGACACTAATCTGTTTTGCATCCCTTTTTCCTGCCATCTGACTGACACACTGATTACAAAAGCCTTGACACTCAGTAGACAGGAGATAATATGGTTTATATAACATTTCCGCCCCATTTTATACCTAACTGATTTCAAGATGCCTAAGGGACATTGTGCTGCTTTGCTGGATAGTATAAGCCTCAATAAAGGTATGCAGATAATGTACCCTTCTGTATTATCTTTCTTTATCGTCTTATTCAATTACTATACTCCCTAAAGCCTCAATACCCACACTCACTAATCTTCTAAACATCAACACACAGATCGACACTGCTTAGCCTTCCACCCTAACAAGAATCACTACAAAATCCTTACACGGGTATCTCTTCTGAATACAAACACACACAGATACATATTGGTCAACATTCCCTCTTTACAAAACCCTCAAGATCTCTCACTGGTGTCTCTTTTAAATAAACTGGTCATCATTCCCTTATTACAAAACACCTACAAAATCCTTATGACCCCACACTGGTATTTCTTTCTAAACATCAGAACTAGGAAACAGCTTAATATTGTCTCTACCTACCCTCCCATCTCCTAATGCAAAATAGTGCGGTCTTCTATTATTTTCACTTACTAACTCACTACCTGACTGACTACAAAGGCCATACAATGAGTCTGGTACACCTACATGCTTCCCAGCCACTGTTTACATATGGGTGTTGGAAAGTGTAAGGATAGAACGTCAGGGTACATATTAACAGAGATTCTTCAATATGTAACTTTCTCTTAGACACATTTGTAGTCTTTGAATCCACCTTAACCTCCCAAAACTGATGTGGTTCAGCCATAATGATGATGAAGACAATGGCTAAAAGAACACTACCAATTTCAGGACGTTAAGATGGATTGTAAGACTTGGGGATTCGTCTAAGAAAAACGTACACACTTAATACTCTTTGTTAATACAGGTTCCTGGCTACACAAGAGTTGGAATGGTGAAAGTAGTGATGGTTCTTGTGTCCTAAATATTGGTTGGCGAGTAACGGAGTGACGTAATGTTAAATTTGCTACTGAACAATATGCAACACTTGATATGATTGATGTTTTGGTGTGTGACTGAAGTGAGGCTGTTGATTTTTACTACACACTGACTTGTTTTCTGTAACTGAGAATGAAAATTGGCTCTTTTTTGTCGTAGTTAGGGAGTGATGTTTCTTTTGCTGTAGTTAAGAAGCGATGTTTTTAATTGTTACTGATGTGAGAATTAATTATTATTATTATTCTACTTTCCATGATGAAGGTGAGACTATAAATGTTGCTTTCTCTAAAGGTAGTAATGTAATTTTCTTTTCTTCTTGAGACTAAGAATGTTAAGGCTTTTCTTCTGATTAAAGTGGAAATGTGACTTTCTATTATTACCATGAAAATTACTCTCTCTGTGGTAAAGATGCCAATGAAAATGTTGTCTTCTTTAATGGTACAAATGAATATTGATTTTTTTTCCTGAATGAATGAATAAGATCATTTTTAAGATAAGGAGCTTTGAGTCTTTTTTCCATCAATGTTGAAAAGTTAAGCCTGTCATGGCAAAGACAAGCCAGTAATGTTCTCCACAGTGAAAACATATTTTTTTTTCCATTAAGACAAAGAACATGAGGTTTCTTTTGAGGGTTCAGGTAAAAGTGAGTCACTTTCTGTTACTTAATTGGAAATGAGACAGTGAGTGTTGCTTTCCTTCCCGGTGAAAGTGAGATGTGATCTGTCCTTTCTTTTCCTGACAGTGATGGTGAAGAGTCTTTTTTGAGGCTGACATGGAAGTGTGAGTCTTCTCCTTAACCAACGTGAAGGTTATTTATTATATTCCTCCTTCCACGACTGAGATGAAACTGTAAACTTTGAGCATCAATGTAGAGACTTGTACATCAAACCTTCATTAAACTCCTTGGCAAGTTCAAAGGTCACGTCTTTTTATGATTACAATCGAAACATGACTCTTTAATTAATATGACAACCATACTCTTCTAAGACTGAGATAGAAATGTCACTTTTCACCAGTAATATCAACTTCTCCATAACTAAGTGACAAAATAGCCTTTTCTTCCTTAATTACGATAGAAAACACATCTTTAACATTATGACAACCACACTCCTCTAAGCCTGAGATAGAAATGTCACTTTTCACCAGTAATATCAACTTCTCCATAACTAAATAGCAAATCAGCCTTTTTAACCTCAATTATAATAGAAAAACAACTCTTTAATATCATGACAACCACACTCTTTCTTCCACGGCTGAGAGAGAAATGTAACTTTTCACTAATAATATCAAACACAAAACTCATCACACACTTCTTCATAACCAAGTGGCAAATTAGTCTTTCCTCCTCAATTAAGATGGCAACACAAATCTTTAATATCATGACAGCCACACTCTTTCTCCTAAGGCTGGGATACAAATGTCACTTTTCACCACCAATATGAAACACGTAGCTCATCAAACTTCTCCATAACTGAGCGGCAAATTAACTTTCTTCTCCGATAACGACAGAAACATAACTCTCTTTAGGTGTTATTAGCCTGACAACACTTCTTCCATGGCAGAGGTGGAAATGTATCTCTCTATGACTGATATGAAAACACCTGTAACCCACTCAACTCCTGTATAGCAAAGTGGCAAGTTAATTAGCTTTGTTCTTCCTTCATTATGGTGGAAACAATGGACTACTAACATCAAAATGACACTCTTCCTTCCATGGCAAAGATGAAAATGTGTGTTTCTGTGCATGATGTGGAAATACGTATCATTTTTATTCAAATTAATTCTTTTCTTCTATGTTTCTTCTACTCGTAGGTTTCAAAACATTTGTCCCTGACTTTTGGCTAACTTTTTTTTATCCTTTCAGAGGACTGGCAATAATAGTGAGTGGGCTTTTTTGTTCTCATTGCTTTTGTTGCCCTTGGCTGGCTCCCCCCATTACATTAAAAAAAGATAAATAAATAAAAAAAAATTCTCCTGCTGTTAGCGTGACAACCACTTATCCTTCCACTACTTAGATGAAAATGTATCTTTCCATAATCAATAGAAAAAATAAACACACATAGCTCATTAAAATCTTCTGTGGTTGATATGATAAATGATTTTAACGAATCTTCTACCACTGAATGGAAAAGTAACATCTGCCTCCTTCAATAAGATGAAAATACATGTTTGCAAGGTTAATGTTTGTAGAAATACCCAAACACAATTTTTCTATAATTCAAGATGCTACATTAGTTTCTAGATTCTTCAATCATTCCCCTGAAAATAACTACACTTCCTTCACTGAAGATAGAAACACAAGTTTGTATGGTTGATATACGTAGAAATACACTTACTGACTTTTCTTCAGTTTCAAGACACTTCTACCACTGGATTGAAAAACTAGTAGTGTCACTCCCCTCAGGTTAAGATGAACATACAGGTTTACGTAATTGATATACATAAAAAAATACTTGTAACTTTCACGAGCCTATTCCAGTATGCGCAAATCTACTTTTCCTTCTATTATGACAAAAGACAACATTTCTCCACATTAACTAACTTAAGAGCACACTCCTCTAGCCAACCTTGAGCTGAGACACACACACAGCTATCCATCTCTTCAATATCTACACAAAAAACTCAATTCCTTCCAAAAATAACAAACATAACTTTCACACAACTAACACATCACAAGCCTGGTCGAGGGTTGCAATTGTTTCCTTGAGCTGAGACACACACACACAGCCATCTATCTATCTCTTCAATATCTACACAAAAAAACAATTCCTTCTCAAAATGTGAACAAATCCACACTTTCCTTCACCTAACACATCACAGGACTGGTCGAGGGTTGCAATTCTTCCAAACCTAATCAAACATGCCTCTTCTACACTTGTTCCTCCTCCAGACACCAACAAACACACTTTCCTACACTCCACACGTCACAGCCCTACTCAAGTTACAATGCTTTCACACAACACACATCTTCTACACCTATTCTGACATCAACATACACTTCATACTTCACCTCACACAAGTCACCGGTCTCATTGATGTTCCCCTATCAAAACATCCATCCAGTAATGAATATATGGCTCTCATTCACGTTGATCTGAACTATCTCATCTCTTTCTTCATTTGAGTACATAAGGGTCTTCAGTGTTGTGGTTTGTAATGGTGTGTGTGTGTGTGTGGCTTTCATTTCAGCCTACACTGGTTTGTTCTCTTTATTACTGGGTGTAGAGAAGGGAGATACAGATGGCAGGGAGTAAGAAGGGTACTGCCTCCCATGTGTGTGTTAAAGGGATGTTTGAACAGATGAGGTAGATAGAAAAGAGGAGTGTAATGAGGAATTTGTGAGGACTTGTGAGTGTGTCTGTGTGCTTCAATAGAATAGGTAGGAGTGAGAAGTGTACAAAAGATATTTCAACTACTGATGGTGTTGCTGAGAAAGTTAGAGACAGAGAGAGAGAGGTGGAAAGTAAGATTAAGAGGAAACTGCACAGAAAATTCTTAACTTTTGAAAACTATTTTGTGACAGGAAACTTGAGGAAACAGAGATAGAGGAAAGATAGAGAAAAAGAACAGTGGGTATATACCTAAGAGTCTATGCATGAACAAATAATGATACACAGAGAGACAGCGAGAGAGAGCAAGGAATCAATATTTGAGTGGACTGCTATACTAATGAATGTTATGGAGACAGAGACAGAAAATAAACCTAACAGAAAGAGTTTGTATGTAGCTATAACTTAGAAAATAAGATACAAAGACAGACATGTAGAGGAATTTGAACTTTATAAGACAACAGTTTGAAAAGTCAGGAGAAAGAGGAAACACAAAATGGAGGGGACCTGACCACATAAGAGGATACAAACCAAAGAACTCTGAAGACATAGAGAGAATGAGAAGACTTAAGTTATTTGAAACAAGGAACTAAGGAGAGAAAGAGAGAGAGAGAGAGAGAGAGAGAGAGAGAGAGAGAGAGAGAGAGAGAGAGAGAGAGAGAGAGAGAGAGAGAGAGAGAGAGAGTTAAGGTTTTAAATATTCAACAAAAAAGTGAAAATACATAAAATTCACTGTGACAAAGTGGAAAAGGTTTGGAATATGTAAAAGAAAACCAAAAAAATCAATAAACAAAAGATAACAGGTAAAAAAAAAATGGTAGAGGCTTTGAAGAGTTGAAGGAAACCCCCTTACCCCCCAAAAAAATAAAGAAATAAACACATCTAAAAGAAACAGAAAGAAAAATGACAAAAGATAGTGTTGTGGAGATGGGAGAGACAAACACACACACACACACACACACATACGAACACATAAACAAAGAGACACACACACACTCCTGACAGACAAGGATGAGACACACGGTGCGAGTATAGTGGCACTGACGACACACAGACACAAAGACACACTGTGAGGTGAGCCAAGGGAGGCTGCACTCAACAAAGGAAGATGGTGAAGGGGAGGAAAAACGTAAGAGTGAGACAGTGAGAGAGAGAGAGAGAGAGAGAGAGAGAGAGAGAGAGAGAGAGAGGAAACAGTGAGGAATTCTGGGTATTATGGATATGGCACGGTGCCTTTGTGGACGTGTTGGCTCCCCCGCCCCGCCCCCCTCCCCCTCCCCAGCAGCAGTGCACGCAGAAGACACGGTTTAGTGAGTGGTGCCTACCAGGGTGAAATGCTTAGTTAGAACAGATTAGCAGACCACAGTAATGGCAACCTCATTCATGGTGGTAAATTTTTGTTGTCGTTCTTAATTTTAGTGGTAAAAAAGTGAGGTGATTTGAATCCAATAAGGCCAATCTCATGGTACCTGCACCTGCTTGGCTCTGCAACGGCCCCAGCACAGCCTCCACACACACCCCAACACCCCACCCACCACCACCGCTTACCACAGGGCTGCCGGCACCCATCACCGCCCCCCGCTCTGCCCCCGCCACACTCTCCTGCTCCTCCTCCGGCACACAGAACACAGACTAAGGCAACCTAAATTTCCTTGCGGCCCCGTATGTGGTGGGCGCGGTGGAGGTGCTTGTGCAGGTACCACTTGCTCTTGAATTTATTGCCACAGATGCGACACTCAAAGTTGAGCTCATTGCAGGACATGTGAATGTTCTCCAGGTGCTGCTTGAGGTTGCCCGGGGAGCTATAGGTGCGCTGGCAGATGGGGCACGGCAGGGGCTCAAAGCTGCGCATGATCCCTGGGGGTGGAGAGAGAGAAGAGCCGTCAGCCCTGGTGAGCCAGGCAGCAGCAACAGCAGCAGTACAGCGCACAGCACCAGCAGAGGGCCACAGCCACTCCCCCCGCACACCACAAACCAACAGCACCACACACCCGCATGCTGACCTGCCGGCCGGCCCCGGCCCCCGCCCCGGGCCTCTCGCAGGCCCCCGGGGCTGCGGGCTGGGGCCGCGTCTCAAAGCACAACTCAACACAGCTGGGACGAGTGACAGCCCCGGCAAGCAGCAAAGCTTCTCCCTGGTCAAGTGTCACCACACTGGCAGGTCACACAACACTGGGGACTGGGGCCGGGGAAATCTGGGGTGGGTGGGAATGTTTTGTTGACACTGGGGACTTGCCTGCCGGGGCAGGGCGGGAGGGGCAGTGAGGGGGGGGGGACAGGGGTGGGAGGTGAGGCAGCTGTGCATGATGGCAGCCACAGCAGCAGCATGAGTCATGGTGGGTGTGTTGCAGTGAGGTGCGGCCTGCCAGTGTGGCGGTGCGGCCAGTAGTCAGCACACCCTCCCTGCAGCTGTTGGTTTGTGATGTTTGGTCATGTAGCGCAAGACTTTCGCTGGGCAAACCCTGCTCGCCGCCATTGCCGCGGCAGTGCCAGCCTGAGGGGCGGCACTGATGTGCCGGCAGTGAGGCGGCGGCGGCAGCGGCGAGGGGGAGGTTTGCACAGCGTAAGCCTTGCATTGAAAAAAGAGTAAGCTTAATCTAGTCTATGATTTTTGAAAAGCTCTGTTATGACTAAATGGCATAGATAGTGTTAAGGCTATTGTTACCGTCTTGAATATCAATCATTTCTTGTCATCAAATTACTTGTAGTATTAGAGTAATGCTCTTACTTGCTTCACAAACAAGGTCTAGAACAATAAGCAAATCAAAACAAGATCAAGATGTAATAATAGGAATAAATTAAAACTCTGTAAAGCTAACATTGTAAACAGGAGCGGGTGGGGGCCCGGGGGGCAGCGCAGGACGGGAGGGAGCCCCGCCCTGCGCCGCCGCTGCCCCGCCCCCCCCCACACCCCGCCTGGCTGCACACCCAAAGGTCAACCCAGAGTGAAGTCTCAGCCTGGAGTTTGATGGGAAAGATTTTGTATTCCAAAGACAACTGCATTTTGAAAGGTGTCACTTTTTTCTCTTGTCCCATGAATGAATGCACAACCCGAGACACACTCAAGCCCATCATTAGTAGTAGTAAATAGTAGTGGTAGTTGTTGTTGCTGTTGTTGTTGTTGTTGTTGTTGTTGTACCAGCATTAATAATTACTACTTGTCTCTTCAATTTAGTGCCATCATCAAAATGTAGTCTTTCTTCAGCAATACAAACCAGTAATTAAAAAAAAACAATAAAAAAAATGGTAAGAAAGAATGATGGAAATAAGTTTGCCCTGAGCAGAGGCAGCTTAAAGACATGCAGAAGTGTTCCCTCCACCACAGCCAGGGCACCACACCACACCACACCACCACCATCACCACCACCACCACCACCACCACCACCACCAAGAGAAGGGTCATGCACTATGTAGCAACAGGGCAGTCATGCAACACCAGGCATCATCTACTGTTAGTAACACTACTACCTCACACTACATACGTACGTACACACAGACAGACTACCAAGCTGATACAAGCAAGCCTTTCCACCATTACTGACAGAGGCACATGTTGCACGACTCTCATGGTATTTGTATATAGACTGTGTACATCTCTCATCATCATCATCATCATCATCATCATCATCATCATCATCACCATCATCATCACCATCATCATTATCACATCATTTTGGGGGCAAACTCGGAGAAGAAAAATAATGGTAGTAGTAGTAGTAATAATAATAATAATAATAATAATAATAATAATAATAATAATAATAATAATAATAATAATAATAAAAAGGAGTATAAAAAAACGTAACAAACCATTCTTTTTTTTCAACTCAGGAGAAAATAATGGTACTTAAAAAGAAAATAAACCAAAACTTTTGTAATCTACCTCACTAATACAAAATAAACAGAAAAAACAAACATAAAACGGGACTAAAAAAAACTGTATTTGAAAACAAAGAGGCAAAACCCAAGTGTGATATAATAACTGAACGACAAAACGACAACTGAAGGTCATGCACATTCTACAAAATACACGAGTGACAAACTGAGGGGGGTGAGTGTAGTAGAGTGGTGGCTGCTGCTGCTGCTGCGTCTCCTACAACATCAATGAGAGAGTAATGGCTAATGCAGAACACAACAGAAGAGCACACTATGTCTGCCTAGATACTAGTGAGCGAGGCTGTAGTATTGTGACACCAGCTGTGGCCTACATACCTACACAACACACTAGGGGGTGAGGGGATGTGTGGGCCGGGCGACCCGCCAGCCAGCCAGCCAGCCAGCCAGCCAGCCGTGCCAGACAGCAGTGGCAAACGAACGCGCAGGGGAGGTGGGGGAGTCCTGGGGGTCCTCGGGGGGTCTACGTCACGCTCGGTCTAGGGGAGCGAGTGGCGAGGCGCCGCCACCTACCACACCTTCCTTACTCCTCCTCGCTCCACTCCCTGGCTCCCTCGCCACGCTGCGCACCACAGCACTCCACGCCCCGCCTGCCTGTCTGTCTGTCTGTTTCTCTCTTCTCTGCATCTTGCTGCTGCCCTCCTGGCCCCGCGGGGCACAGCCGGAGGGGCGGCCGGCGGCTTGCCACACTGCACACTTGTGTCTGTCCCGCCGCTGCCTCTCACTCGCTCACTGTCTGTCCTGCTTGATTCACCTTCACAGTCCTGGGGTCACTGCACCGCCGCCGCCGCCGCCGCACCGCCGCGCTCGGCAGCCGGGTGGCACGGGTGGCGTGGCCGGCCGCCAGACGCCGCAGGTCTACCTATCAGGGACCGGGTGCCTACACTGGGGTGTGCCGGGCGGCGGTCCAGGCCGCGGCGCCGCGCCGGCACGGTGCAGCAGCGCCGGTGCTCACGTGTCACTCACTGCCGGTGTGCTCAGTACAACAAGACAGGAATGCTTCTGCAGGTGCTTGTACCCCATGCAAACAAGTCATAAGGAAACTTGAAGCTACAAAAGTGTATTGCACAGGCATAAAATTTGTGAACATGAAGACAAATGTTAGATAATACAAACATGTAATAAGACAACAGTGTTAAGAGTAATGACCGCACACTCTTGTGGTGCCGTGCGGGGCGGCACCCCCCCCGTCGGCCGCACATCGCCGCACCCCTCACTGCCACCACCACCACCATCACCACCACCCACCACCACCATCACCATCACCACAACCAACACCACCATCACCACCATCACCACCACCACCACCACCACAACCACCACACCTCACCACCACTGTACACTGGCCCCGCCACACACACACACACACACGTCTGCCCCGACACTCCACCCACAGTCCCTGCCGCGCCGCACGGCCCCGGGGGACGCGTGCTGGGGCCTCCCCGGGGCGGGGCGCCCTTGGAGTAGACTGTATCTACACACACGTGAGCTTGATCAGTATTAGTGAGGAACAAAAAGACATACAATGAGACTGAACTGAGTTAGTAGTAAGGAACGTGTCTCAAATGTTTGTGCTTCAGACAACAGTGTCCTTGTTAATGCTCCATCCACTGTGGAGGAACTCTGTGTGGGCAAGACATCAGTGGCAGGTCTGGAATTATGCAGTGAATGGTGGACAGGAGGACACCTGCTGGACTCTTGTTGTTGTTGTTGTTGTTGTTGTTGTTATTGAGGAGTTCATCATGCAGCAACCATGAGCCAGGGGGGGTGGGGTGGGGGGTGGGGTGCTGGCCCCTCCCTCCACTCAGGGGCCAGGGGAGGGAAAGGGTTTGGGGAGGGAGGGAGGGAGGGAGGGAGGGAGGGATCAAGCCAATTGTGTTCTAAGCTTGCACACTTCTAATAAAACACTCCTAAAACACATGTCAAACGGCTCACCCACCACTCTCTGAATGACACTCGTAGACGCCAGTAGGGTAAGCCTCCACACATACATACACACACACACACACCCACACACGTACACACGCACACACACTCACACGCACGTACATGTTCACAGTCCCAACACACACAAACACAAACACACACATACATACATACATTCCCAAACACTTCCCCACCTCAGTATAACTTTCAGCAGGCTACAGTGGGGTCCTCAAAGGTGCTTTCCTGAACACAGTGACAGTCTAACAACACCACCACACTGTCACTGCAAGAAAGCCCCCCTGAGGAACCCAACCCAGACCCTGTGACCTCTGCAACCACCAATACTGACAGAGGTAACACTTCACAACACATGGACACACACACACACACACACACGGCTGACCCAACAAAAAGAAACCCACAGAGCTGTATAAAAGGACAAATTGCAATACCTATGATAGTGAACACATGCATGACTCAAACACAACCTTATCTATTCATAACCCAAAGCTACATTAGGCTACCCACACTAAACCCACACTTAACTAACCGGAAGCCGCAGCAAGAGAAAGGTTGGCAATGACACTAACGCTATCCTAACCACCACCACCACCACAACAGGCCCTACACACTGCCAACTATGAGGGAGATGGACTGGGGTCACCACACACTCAAGTCAAACACACTAAGGGAAATTTCTAGTATAAATCATGAGGTTTATTGTGCTTTTCTTGGGGTTGAAAGGGTACAAAAGGGGTGTGTTGTGGTACGGTGTGGTGGAGTGTGCGTTGTGTGTTTGTACGTGTGTGTGTGTGGGAAGGAGGAAAGGGGGGGATAGTAAATAGTAACTCTTTTATTATTTATTCCTTCCTTTCTTTGTTAATTTACTTTTTCACTCATCATCATTTGGGGAGTAGAAATGTTATATGCTATGCTCCTCCTCCTCTTCCTCTTCTTGATTCATTCACCTTCTTTCTATTCTTACTTGTGCTTTCTTTCAGGTTAGGTTTAGTGTTGTGTTGTGTTGTGTTGCAGTGGCGCCACACCACAGCACCAAGGACACACACCACCACAGAGGCGAGGCAGCCCCACCAGCCTGCCCTGCCCTGCCCTGCCCTGCCCTGCCCTGCCCTGCCCTGCCCTGCCCTACCCCTGGCTTCACCCTCCTGTCACTTCCCTCCACACAACGGAAGTGACACTCTGTTTCTCCTTGTACCAAAGTGATGCAGGCAAGTCATACAGAAACATGATAGACAGTAGTAGTAGTAGTATGAGTAGTATGAGTAGTAGTAGTAGTAGTAGTAATAGTAGTAGTAGTAGTAGTAGTAGTAGTATGTCAAATGAACAAAACTCTATGGTACAGTGTTTCACTCATGCATGAATAACTCCAAAATGACTCAGTAATAGTAATCAATTCATATTTTCTGACTGGTTCCCAAATAACAAAGAGACAACAGGGTCAAAAATATATATATATATAGTATATATAAATAGGCGTGTGTAGGTAGGTTGCATGGCCACCACCACCAACACAACTGCTACACACGTCACAGCCTGTATTAGTCCACTCAGCCACCTCCTCCATGTCCCTCCCCATGTCACCCAGTCAGCCCACCATCCATCGGGGCAGTGAACCATGCACAGCCGACCAGCTGCCGGCCACACAACACTTGGGCACCTACCTTGCAGATGAGATTCAGAGTTGAGTGCCTGAAGTAGGTGACTAGTGTTCTCATGCTCTGGGGGGGTGCCTCCAGGGGGGGTGAGGCCAGGGGTGGTGGTGGTCTCCCCCCCAGAGCCCCCTCCACCTCCTCCACCACCTCCTCCTCCACCTCCTCCTCCTCCTCCGCCACCGCCACCACCACCTCCACTTCTGCCTCCGCCTCCTCCCCCACCTTCACCGCAGCCGCCACCACCACCGCCGCCGCCACCGCCGCCGCCGCCCCCGGCACCACAACTGCTGCTGTCGCCCTCCTCGTGGCTCCAGCCGGTGCCGCCCTCTGTGTCCGGCGTCACACTCTCCACCGGCTCCGTCTGCAACACAAACCACACACCGCTTAGTAAGTACTGCACACACACACACACACACACACACACTAACAGACAAGGCCACAACACACACTCAGGTCTTAGGCAATGGTAAAAACAGTCTACTAACACACACACACACAGAGTTCCTTTGCTTGTTGTTCAGTCTTTATCATTTCTATTGTTTTGTTTCCTGAGTGATGTTTAGACAGAGCAATGTTTCACAGCCGCACTAATTCTTCATCCTGCTTGAAGTGGATGCCTTGTTGGCCCACCACAGACACAGAGACAGAGACAGAGAGAGAGAGAGAGAGAGAGAGAGAGAGAGACTGGTGCTTTGTTCACATCACCAAAATGATTAACATATCCAGAAATTAACATATCACTCTTGATGATGCTTAGAAATAGTTTAGAATTACTAATAAATGACAAAATAGTTTAGAATTACTAATAAATGACAAAATAGTTTAGAATTACTAATAAATGAGAAAGATGAATTCACAAACATAGACTATCACCAAGACAGTGATAGTGACAGTGACAGCAACAGCAACATCTCATTATATATGATTCAAAACAATGTTGCTACACTTAGAAGTATTTCTACTGCAAGGGTAAAAGTTCATTTTTGGAAACAGTCAAGAATGAGAGCACTTTTGGGAGTGGTCTTAGGAATACTGCAGGAATTGTTATCCCATCTGTACCATCTTTCTTGCAATGTGTGTGATCCTTCCATTCACTCAATAGGCCTTTTTAGTACAATTTTTGACATCAAACTTTTAGAACTTGAATATTTAATAACAACTTCCTATGGCTTCACTACCAACACCCACATCCAACTCAGACTCACACAGAACTCTTCCTTCCCCACACCGGCCGGCCTTCAGGGAAACTCTCTCTCTCTCTCTCTCTCTCTCTCTCTCTCTCTCTCTCTCTCCTCACTAACTGTCCCTGGCCCACCACCACCACCTCCTTGCCGCATTACAACTTCCATGGCAA
>JAHFWG010000582.1:71658-81790 GCA_020233015.1 Callinectes sapidus | reverse complement strand
CCTTACCTTCCTCGCTTATAACCTTCACTAGATCATTTCATTTCACCTCTTGCATACTTTTCAACTTTCTCCCTTCCGTTTCCCCGACTCCCTCACACCTAACCTCATTTCATCCACCTCCTCTCGATTCTCCTCTCCTTCCTCTATACCCCCTCCCTTATAACTCCAAATATTTCCCACCCTCTCATGATCCAACTCTCCATCATTGTAATCTTCTTAGCGCTTCCCCCTCTCCGCTACTCCCTCCTCCCTTTCTCTCCAGTTTCCTGCCGTTCACCTAATAATTACCAGGCGCCAGAGGGCAGGGCTGGCAAGGGTCACGGGAGCATCTAGTCACGCGGGAAAGTGGGGGATAAAGTCATGTGTTTCCTGAATTCCCTCCCCACTCTTTTGCCGCGCTTTTTGTGTTCCTTATTAACAAACCGCGTCTTGGGATCTTTCGCCAGTTATCCCTAAGAATTCTAATGGGTAAAGAGTTAAATATTCTCTTTTTAATTATGATTTATAGCTTTTTGGTCGATTTTTGTTGAGGTTTCGTTGATTTGGGATTGTGTTGTGGTGTACGTCGCAGTGAAAGAGTTAAGACACACCTCCAAGTGGACTCAAGTTTCCTTCTAGTATGGGTAGAGTGGGTGGAATAGGTGGGTGGAGTGGGTGGAGATATTGGGTATTTAAGAGTGAAGGTGTGGAGTGTTTCTATGGGTGTTGGGGAGCAGGTGGAGCAAATGGAAGTGGAAGCGATGTGTTTATAGAAGAGGAGTGGTGTTGGTGAAGGTGGATGAGGTGGAAGAGGCAATGTGGTGGAAGAGGAGTGTAGGTGAGGGCTTATGTTTCTGCAAGTGGAGGTGAAGGTGAAGGAGGTGGAATAGGTGGTGGCAAAGTGCTGTGTAGATTTGGATTCAAGTTTCTTTTCGATGTTTGTGAAAGTGGATGAGAAGGCAAAGGGGTGGAGGAAGTGGTGAGCAGAGGGAGGAGTAGTGATGGTCAGAAGTCTATGGGTAGTCAATGGTTAGATTGGGAAAAGCAT
Source organism: Callinectes sapidus (assembly GCA_020233015.1). Lineage (NCBI taxonomy): Eukaryota > Metazoa > Arthropoda > Malacostraca > Decapoda > Portunidae > Callinectes > Callinectes sapidus. Next base: position 80,763 of record JAHFWG010000582.1, on the reverse strand, counting down.
TGGGGTTCGCAAGTAAGTGTGGATTGTGGGTTGTTTTACGTACACAAATAGATACAAAGATCGCCATTTTTTTATGTAAGAGGGTGAAGCTGGCCAAGGGCAACAAAATAATAAAAAAAAAGGAGCCCACTAATTTGCCAGTCCCCAAATAGGATCAAAAGAATTCGCCAAAAGATAGGGATCAATGTCTTGAAATTTCCACCTCAAATAAAGTCAGGTCATATGAAGTTGGCAATACAGAGGTAGGTATGGAGTTCCAGATGGATAGATGCGAGCCTTATATAGACAGATGAGACAATTAGTCCATATATAGTGGACGTCATCACTGTTATGAATATTGCATCTGTGTGTGGAGTAGGAATGATACAGAAGTGATATGTCAGCCGGAATGAGTGAACTGAAGAATACAAACATCATCTCGGGGACATTACAAGCCAATACAAGCATAACTGCATTGCCTACATGTACTTCAAGCTCATCAACACAACAAGCAATAAGACTCCTGCTGCTGCATAGGAAATATAACTCTTACTTAATAAACACCACTCACATATATGGTGTTTTAACACTTTCACTGCCGAGTACTGACGTAATGACACTTGTTGCCTCATCCAAGTAATCCCAGATAATTTGACAAGGCAAAAGTAAAATTATTGGGAGTAAAATATTGAAATTATGACTTTTTTTCTAATTATTCTGTATATTTGCACCTCGTCATTTTATTTAAAGATGGGAAGTCACAAGAGTTAGATGGCTGAGGAAATTAAATAATAATTAGATGAGGATTAAATAACACATTTGTTGCCAAGTTTGTCTAATTCCTTGGAGTTACACATATAATCTCCTTTCTTTACCTTGAAATGGAGTCTTGCATCCACTTTTATGATCTCTTTTTCTTTTTTCTCATAAGTCCCATTCTTTAATGTCTCAGCAATAGTTGTACGAGTCGAGTTAGTCCCGTCACACACCTTGCAGACTGTGACACTGGGATGCTGAGTCATGTGTTTGTGTAGCATCCCGGCAGCAGCACCTCACTGGCTGGATATATTGCACTTTCCACTTGTGTATAACTTGTGACTTGCACCTTATCACCATTGCCACAATCAATCAAACTTATCATCATCGCCATTATTGGCAACACTCTTTCTCATAATCAGAAACAAACTAAAATTCCACAAAATGACAAAGACTTCCTGTCAACCATCTTGATTTCAGTGATCTGTCTATACGGTCTAAACCACCTGAGAAAGCTTAGTACATCTCTCTTCTTAATCATCCAATCCAAGCAAGATACTGGCTCACTCGTCTGACTGTGCGTCTACAGCCACTCCAGCCAAATTCTCCTCTCTTCCTCTCTCTTTATTTCAAGCCTGTCCATCTAAAGTCATGTCGTCTCCTGACTGTCTGTTCTAAGCCAATTAAACTGCCTATTCCCAGCTACTGCAACTAAACTCACATCATATCCAACTGACCATCTAATCCAGGCCTCCCAAACAAAATTTCCCCACCAGCCGCTTGCCAATCAAGTATCACTCCCCACACAGCCACAAGGAGACGGTAACATTGATGCTTCACCAAGATATCAGGTTCACTGCACTGCACAGTAATCATCAGAACTCTTAAGCCACAACAGCCAAGAAGCGAGTGCAAAGCCCATCTTGCAGCACATTGCAGCAGGAAGCAGCACAACAGTGTGAGGCCAGCAGGGTGCTGCTGGGTCACTGCCTCTCACAGCAGGGAGGGAGGGAGGATGGGAGCGAGGGAGGGCAAGCAGAGCCGTGCAGCCTCAATAAAGACATCTAGACACCTTTACTGGCAGGGACGGGATGGGAACAGCCTAATTTGGGGCATTATTTTTACAGTCTTATAACACTAATAAATTTCATTAACATTTTATGTTCTGAAGTTATAATGGTCTTAAACCTCAGTCAAAAATACTCTTAGCAAGCTTTTAAGGAAAATATCCATTTAACAAACAAATTACTGTTTTGATAAACACTAACACCTTAATAATGAGTTATGATCATAAAATTTAAACAGTCTAAGCATAAATTTTCAGATTTCTTGCTTGCATAAAACACTAACTCAGATTTTGTATGAAATTTTCAAAACACAGTTTAACCAGAAAAGTCACTTTGAACAAAATGAAATTATGCAATACATCTGTGCATCATTTCCTCCCTATTCAGTGCACCACCACAGGCTGCACCCGGCAAGGCATGCAGTGCCGGGCTGTGACAACAGAGCAACAAGGTACTCACGTGACAGTGGCGAGTGAACGGCACTCAGGTAAGAGTTCTGGCGCACCACACCCTTGGAGCGGCCACTGCCTCCCTCCTCCATGGACTGTGTGGACCACAGGCTGCTCATGGATGCCTGAGAGCATATGGAGTTTGATCTCTCCCTCTCAAGCACATCTGAAATTAATTTTGCAAAACATTACAAAAAGGAAAATGGCAATTCTGTGAAAACAAAGTGTCTGTAAGTACTGTGCTGGCAAATACATTGCTAGATAACATACAAAATGAATATCACAACTATACATTTACTTGATCTTAAAAACTTTCTACATTCAATGAATTTACATCAAAATATGCTGAATGCCTAAGAAAGTATAATTACATTACATATTTTGAATACTGTATTTATCAATAAATTAACTTAATTATCAGTTGACACTTTTGACATTTTCTATGCTCCTGGGACCACTCGCAGTCTGTGCTGCACCAACTCCACTCCTACCTCACCTCTACTAAGACTCTCAAAAGGAAACAAGTTACTTGGCTAAGATTTAGTAATTACAATTCTCAATGAACAAAAGAGAAGACACTTAAGGAGCAATCAGCTGCTGCTCTGCCATACACTACTACCATAGGGATGATGAATGGAGTCTGGGTACTGACTGATCACTGACCAAGTACATACTGGTAATGAACATCAGAAGCCTAATCAGGTAATAATGTAAAACAAACAAACAAACAGAAGCATTAAGAGAATGTTACCTGCTGTAAAGGTAAACCAAGTGAATAAGTATAGTAAATGAAAATAAAAATTTAAAAAGAGTATAGATGTTTACATGTTTAAATGAGGTGAAGCACATGTTTTTTATCACAAACCTCAAATAATAACAATATGGATGTGTACTAGTATTAGAAAAACTCTTATCTGGTATAAGAGAAGCAGAGAAAAAGAAAATAAATCTGATAACCTATTTTGACAGCATGGAAAAGTGTTAATCCTCAAACAAAACACACTGACACAACAGTTCTGCAGTTTCATCACTGAGGCCTTATACCAGACTCAAGTTGCCTCAATAGTAGTGGTTAGCTGTGGTCAACGAGCTAACAGTGTGTGAGTGACTTGCAGCCAAGCACCGGCCTACCTGAGTCACTCTGTGGCCGAGCCCCTGACATGTGTGGCGGCGGCTCGCAGTGGATGTGCGGGCCGCCAATGGGGATGACGCGGTTCATGCACAACCGCACTGTCTCCTCTTCCTCCCCGGACGGAGGAGGAGAGCTTTTGTCTGTAAAGATGATGCCAATGTTACAATCTCATGAGAAACTGGTGAGGCAAAATGGTACATGTAAAGAAGCTGGAACTGAAATAAGTGAAGCACAGTTCACCTGTTAACACAAAGGACAAAAACACACAACAGGTAAAATCATAACTAATTACTCCATTCTTGTAGCGTGTAAAATCATCAAATAACAAACAAAGCAAATGTACAAGAAACAATTAAGACTGGATACATGAACAAACAAAATCACTACAAAAAACCTACAAAGCCACAAAAATAAATAAACCAAAACTCATCACATTACATTGACTTCTGTGGCATTAAAACATATAAAAGCTCCAATGAAAATAAAAAAAATTACAGGTGGACAGACACAGTACTGGAGCCTCAACAGACAACAGGAGCCACCTCAACAGGCACAACAGGAAGGAGGGCCGTACTCACCATACCCCGGGGAATAGAGTCGCCTGCTGACTGGGAAGACAGAGCCTCCGTCAGAGAGGGACCTAAACACCTTGGGGGGTGAAGGGGACATCTCCTTGGACACCGCTACACTGTGTACAAGCTCGGCACTGTTGCGCTGCCTTGGTACGTTATTGTACTGCGTGCCAAACTCAAACTCAAAACCTATGATTAGGGAATACACACAAAAAACAAAGGACTGTAGCAGGGCCATACAACAAAGACTGTGGGACAAACAATAACAAAAAAGGAGTCACCATGCAAACTGTGCCACAAAGATGTTGTATATACATTGTGTTATGCAAAATTCTACCAACAGTACAAAATAAAACTAACGATTCAATAACAAATCATTACATACACACAAAAAACTGATTATTTACACACATGTAACTCTACAATCAATGACCAACACAAAATTAAACAGAAATATAAGCTTTTCAATCAATACATTAGAGGGTGAATCTTCAGCTACACAATAAAGATATTAGTAAACTGCAGATTAATTATGAAAGTAAACACTTACCATACTCCATCATTACTTCTTTACAAAATCCATCTTGTCTAGTTTAATAATCAAAGATGAAATACACTAACAATTGCCATAATCTGTCATGAGAGAAGTGAATACATGACCAAGGAATGAAATGTGAATCTTACCTGGAGATTGTTGATCATCATCTTTCTTCTCAAACTCCTGCTTCCTCTGCGCTACGTTGGGGATCTTTGTGCGCTGAGACAGCCTGGACAGCTCAAAGCGATGGAATGCTGACTTGGCTGGTGTTTCCTTCTCCAGCTGGCTGTTCTCAAACTGCTTTGCTCTCTTGGAAACAATCTGCAGTTGTTTTATGCGTTCGTTATCCCCAACCCAGGCAAGAGGGACAGGCCGTAGGACGCCAGAAGACAGGGACCTCTCGCTGCCAGTGGGCGTGCCAGTCAGGGAGCCATCGCCCTGCTTGCTGCCCGACCGGCTGGCCAGCGAAGAGTTGGATCCGTGCTCTGGTATCGGAATATTCTCTTGAATTCGAGACAGAGTCGAGGTGAAGCCCTTCCCATACCTAGCGTTAGCTTGACTAGTCTCTGCGGTGCTCCCCACGTAAGGCTTGGGCACAGCATTGCCCACCAGAGATCGGGCATTTTGTGCCGGGGATTGGTTCTCACAGTCTTCATATTTCTTGCACTTGTCTGACTCCAGCTTTCCTTCACCTGTCGGCAGTGAAGCTCTCCGGTTCAGTTCGTTTGGGTGAGTGTCGTGTTTGGTGCCCACCAGGCAGCTGAGTGCCTTGGTGATTGAGCCGGGGGACGGGGGTGTTTGAGCTTGTGGGGGCGGCCACAGGGGTTTCTGGAACTTCTGTGGGTTGACGTGGTAGTCGGTGTGGATGACTGGCGCCTTGCTAGCTGGGAGCCAGATGGGCTGGTTGGGCCTCTTCAGAAACTCTTCCTTACGTTCAACGTTCTTTTTAATTCTATTGATTACTTCTTGGGTTGACTTGTCATTGGACTGACCACCTCCACCACCACCACCACCACCACCACCACCACCACTACTTTCCCTGGTCCCTGTCAGTGGTTCTGTCAGGCTTCTTCTGGTGTACAAATTGTGTTTCTTGGAAGTGTGATTATGTGATTCACTCTTTGTGCTGCTGATGCTCTGTTGGCTGCCATACAGGCTGCCATCCTGGGAGATGCTGAGGTCCACACGATCAGGCTGGGTGTGCACACTGACACTCCTCATGGGCACCTGGTCAGACTTTAGCCGTGGGGGAGAGAGGGACTGCACACGCACCCTTTTGGCATCAGCCTCTCCACCTGCTGAGGTCTTCCTTCCATGGTGGTTCTTTGCAGTGGCATCATTACCTTGAGAGGCATGCATATTGTTGACTCTCTTACTGTCATTGGTATTGTTGAGCTTGCTTTCAATGACTCTCGTCTGCACAACTTCATATATTCTCCCATCTGGGTCTCGCTCCAACCTGCGGCTGTCTCTGATGCTGCCTCTCCCTCCCATTGCTCGGTCCAGGATGGGCTCATAGACACCAAAGACAGAGGCATTGGAGGGCTCGTTAGAGGAAGCATTAGGCTGAGTGCTTGGAGTATTTGTACTTGGAGGCAGGGGACTCTGCTTCCCTGCTGTAGAAGGCACACGAAGAGGCACAGCGGACAAAGTGTTTTGAATAGTGTGGACAGCTTGCCTTCTGTCAGCCGACCCAGGAAGGGACTGCTTGCGGCTGCCAGACCCCTGCTTCTCCCCCCCACTCGACAGTGAGTGCTTCCTTGGACCAGGCCAGTACTGTACAGCTGCCTGGTTGGTGGGCGTGGATGACTGGGGGTGGATGGGGATGTGTGCTCCATGGGGCTGCATCACCTTGGGGGACTGGTGGGGGCGCTGGTGAAATGGAGGGTGAGCCATGATGACAGTAGCCGGGTGAGCTCCGGTTGACATGGCAGACTGGTGGGAGTTGAGGGATGACTGTGAGGACCAGGCCGATGAAAGACTTGCGGGGTAATGTGAGGGAGGCACAGCGAGGGGTGACTGACTCAGCGAGGCTCCGGCGGGGTAGTGGATGAGGTGCTGGGGAGGCAGGTGGCTGGGGCTTGGCATTCTTACATCCAAGTTACTCTCAGGGTTGTGTGCTGTCTCCCCAAACACCTGCAAGCAGAGAACATGTTCAGTTTTGCTCCGTATTTCAAGCATTGTTGCTTCTCTAAATCTACCCATACATGACACTGTGCTTCATACTTTGTCTTGACATGGGAAGAAAATAAAGTTGATATTTGAAATATTCTACAATGATTCTGAATATTAATCAAGAAAGACAACATGAACACTAACAGACGTGAGACATAATACCAGAAAAAATGTATAAGAACAAGCAGAACAGTCTCAAAGTCAATAGTTGCAGGGTTACATCATTAAAATGTAAATAAATAGCAAATGTAAGACAGAAAAAAACCACTTTAAATAAGATTTGTTTTATATGAACATTATAAACATGAAAAAAATGCTAGAAGTCATATGACCAACACATTGCAGTCCCTCAACACATTCCCTCTGCCATCATTCAAAATTTCACCTCTAAGGGTAGGATTCAAGACACTTCTCTATTTCTAGGTGATGCTTTTGACTCTTTTTATAGGTACTTCAAGGTGAATTAAAGGCTTGTTGTGTAAGAGAGAGAGAGAGAGAGAGAGAGAGAGAGAGAGAGAGAGAGAGAGAGAGAGAGAGAGAGAGAGAGAGAGAGAGAGAGAGAGAGAGAGTGGGAAGTGAAGGTGAGAAAAGCAGGGAGGTGGGGAGGAAGGACGGGGAAGGGGAGGGGTGTGAGAAGGGGAGAAGGTAGGCGTATGAAACACGTCATCAGAAGCAGCTTTAGCCAATGAGAGCTGCCACGAAAGAAAAAGGATGAAAGCTGTCACTTCTGTTAGAATTATAGGTAAAACAGCTTCAGCAAGTAGAAAACCGACTGTACATAGGGTTCAGTGAGAGTAAAAGCAATGAGTTACCGATCTTATGAATCTTCCTTTACCTGCTGCAGAAGATCCTGTTCCCGGGGCACCACCAGCAGCTGCAAGGTGGGCGGGGAGCGGTAGATCGTGGCCACAACCTCCTGGTAGGTGCGGGTGCCCACACTCTCACCATTCACACTCACCACGCGGTCACCTGTAACCACCACCACCACCACAACCATCATTACCATTACCATGACAAGATATCCACAAACCGCGTGTTAAAAAGGTTTTCATCAACGTAAACTCTTACAAAACTCAATCTCACAATGCATATTAAGATTGAAAGACAAAAGCAGGATTGAAGATGGAAGGGAGAGTAAACATTCATCTTTCTCTCTCTCTCTCTCTCTCTCTCTCTCTCTCTCTCTCTCTCTCTCTCTCTCTCTCTCTCTCTCTCTCTCTCTATCTGTATCAATGGGCAACCTAAGATAATTCAAGGGCACAATAACTACCAATGACAAAACCCACTCTACACGAAACAATGATGCAAAGTTTTACTCCCTTCAATACTGGGACACATTTTTACCATGAGTTTTGCGTGAGATTACAAGATTCTATTAACATTACGAAGGATCTAACGAAGTCTTAAGATTTGAAGCTCCACATGAATTTTTGAAGCTGTATAAAATCCCCAAATAATAAACAGAATAAATATACAAAAAAGCGTCCCAGTACTGAAGGGATTAAACGCTAAAAGGAAGCAAGAACGATGATGATATAAAAGAACCGATAACTTATGCAGCTGTGAAAGACGATGCTACTTTTAAAACCGCACAATGTGACAGAAAAAATGAGCTCAGGGTAGCGAGGGAGGATGAAGCTGTCAAGAGGAACTGGCGGCGTTAACATTATGAAATTCTAATGAACTAATGGATGCCAAACTATCATGATAATAAGCCTCTCTCTCTCTCTCTCTCTCTCTCTCTCTCTCTCTCTCTCTCTCTCTCTCTCTCTCTCTCTGGTCATAAGGGCTTTCAAATTCTTCAAACAACAGGAGAGAGATGACTGGCTGCTGAAACAGGCCCGGAAGTAAAGAAGTGTATATATGTACTTGTGTAGAGTACGGCTTTAAGATAGGGAACAATAACCATGTGACCCTTTAGCCGGTTTGTCACTAAAAACTATATAATGTAGATGTGACAATGTAAACTAGTATAAATAAATAAATAAAAAGGGAGAGAGGGAGAGAGAGAAAACAAGAGTCAGTGAGGGTGAAGGGAGGGACAGCACACTCACTCACCTGTTCTGAGGCCGGCCAGGTGAGCAGAGGAGCCTGGCCGCACGTGCTTCACAAAGATGGTGTCCAGAGGGTCGAGGGAAGACAAGGGCTCCGGAGCTTCCCCATGTTCACCCAGCAGCTCCTGAAACACAACACCACCGTCAGCACACCTCGCTTACACAACACCAACATCACCACAACTCACTCTCAACCTGCGCCTGTACCCAGAAACGCCTTCCCCTCTCACCACAGTTTTCAAGACACGATTGACGCCTCCACTATTACAAAAGGCTCCTGTTTAAGTGAGATAAGTTTTCAAGAGTGGTTTTATATGGTTCTAATGACTTTGGAAAGTTATGGTGAGAGAGAGCAAAGCGTTTCAGAATACAGCCACTAATCT
>JAHFWG010000808.1:19649-48201 GCA_020233015.1 Callinectes sapidus | reverse complement strand
TCCTTATAAATAAACAAAAAAAAAACTAAACTAACCTAACCTAATCTGATTTAACCATCATCCGAGCTTAAAAAAGTGAAAAATCCTTAAAAACCCTTAAAAATTCCCTAAAAAACACCTAACCTAATTTAATCCTGAAAAAAAAATAAAAATCCCTAATCTAAACTAACCTAAAAAATCCCTAATCTAACCTAACCTAATCTGATCTAACCTTAATCCAAACTTAAAAAAGCAAAAAACCCTTAAAAACCCCTAACCTAATTTAATTCTGAAAAAAAACCTTAACCTAATCTAATCTAATTTGAACCTAAAAAAGCAAAAAAACCTTAAAAACCCTTAGAAAACCCCTAAACTAATATAATCCCTAATTTAATCCTGAAAAAAAACTAAACTAACATTAATCCGAACCTAAAAAAAGCGAAAAACCCTTAAAAATTCCTTAGAAAACACCCTAACCTAATTTAATCCTGAAAAAAAATAATAAATAAAAAAAACCTAAACTAACCTTAATCAGAACCTAAAAAAGCAAAAAACCCTTAAAAACCCTTAACAATTCCTTAAAAAACACCCTATCCTAATATAATCCTTAACATAATAAACAAAAAAAAATCACCCTAACTTAACCTAATCTGATTTAACCTTAATCCGAACTTAATCTAAAATAATCACCTGAAGAAAGTGAGGTGTTCAATGCAGACCTTCCACAGTCTCTTAGCTGCCCTGTGATTGGTCAGTTTGAACCCCACAGTACTCTCGAAAGTCTCAAATTCTCTCCCGGCCGTATCTTGATGTAGAAATTAGACCGCTTGTAAGATATCTTCAGAATCTTGGGCCACGCAAATCCGTTGATGCAAAATCTGTAGAGAAAGTGAGCTAACTTTAATTTGGTGGTGGGTAGGGCAATGCAGGTTGTGTGGGTGTGTGCGGGGATGGTTGGTCTATGTGTACAACAAGTTTTGCATACATAGGTGTTGTGTGTGCAAAGTTATACATACATGAACTTTGTGGTGCACAAAAAAATTCGGGCTTCTGACTATTTTTTAAGTACAGAAGTTAAGAGAAAATTAGAGATATCTTTAATTTGAGAGGGAGTTGGAGAGAGAGAGAGAGAGAGAGAGAGAGGTATGGTCATGTGCGTAAATGTTTTCTAAACACACAAAATAAAAAAAACCCTCTTAACCTTAACCTAATAATTCCCCCCCTCCTAAACCCACCTTCCTAACAGTGGCCGCTTCAATATGGCCCCCCACGTCAGGGAAGGCAAGAAGGTTAGGGCCATTTTAGTGAGTCTGGCGGCCACGAGGCAAGCAGCGGCCGTCACCACACACTGCAACCAAGTGACAAACAGTGGTGCGTCCGTCTTGCCGCCCACCGAACCACCACCCAGCAGTGTCTTGTTCACAAACACCATGGAGATTGACACTACCCTGCCAAGGAAAGAGAGAGAGTGAGTGAGAGAGTAAATTTTCTTCTTTTTCTTTGTTTCTTCCTCCTTCTCTTCTTTGGCAAATGATCTCTTTTCTTCAATCACACACACAGGGACAGAGACAGAGACAGAGACAGAGACAGAGAGAGAGAAAGAGAGAGAGATATTAATTTTTCTTCTTCTTCTTCCTAACCTAAGAGTCAGAGGAAGAAACGAGACAGATGAGAGGACAGACACTCAAGGAAGATCAGAAAGAGTCGGTGTTTAAAGGATACAAAAAAGTACAGTTTTCCACACATAGAATGGGGGACACCAGGAATGGATTAATTAAAAGAGGAGGTTGTTACACCATCCAATGTACATAAATTCAAGGAAATGTTGGATATATGGAGATAGGAAGACAGGACACTATAAACCCCATTCCTAACCTGTGTAATACAACTAGATAACATACAAATAGGCAAATATACACTTTAAAACCCTCTTAAACACCCCAAAACATAATCTAACACAAACACACACACACACACACACTTACCAGTACAATACCACAACCATCACAACCTTGGCATACTTGACAAATAAGGAATCTTCACGTTTATTCTCCATTCTGAACCTGAAAATACAAGAAAGATGAAATAACACGTAAATGTTCATTCCCTCCCCCTCTGTCACACACCGGAACTGAATATGACCCTTATATCTCCTGTTATTAGGGTCGTATCACCTTATAAATGACAGTGAAGCATTGTCTGCCCCTCATCTACCTGCCCTGATGCTCATCTGATACCTGGGAAAAGAATTAAGGGACAAAAATGCAAAAAAACATCAGGCCTTCCAGGTTCTCCTCTCTCAAACCCCAACGTGATGAGGTAAACATGGGCTAAGTCTTTTATACGGGAATTATTTTGTAGTTTTTTCCTATTTTTGGCTGTTTTCTCCTTATTTTTGCTACTTTAAAGGGGTTTTCTGGGTTTGGGTATTTTTCTGGTTATAGTTTGGTGGTTTTTTAATGTGTTTTTATCGTGTTTGTGTTAATTTTGGGGTTTTCTAATGGAAGTTCATGTCAAATAACTGTCTGAATGTTTGCAATCTTCCTCGGCTTCGTCTTGCTTAGTTTTTTTGTTTTAATTGTTATTGTTGTTATTTTGTGGTGTTTGTAAGAAGAGAAGGATGTATTGTTGTTTGTTGTTAATATTGTTAGTGTTTGTTGCTTGTTGTTGTAGTTGTTAATGCTGTTGTTTGACACGTGGATAAAAATTAACAAGTGTGTGTGTGTGTGTGTGTGTGTGTGAATCCCAACATGACAGTGCATCCTGTGTATAGGACAAGAAGTTTTGTGCCAGATTATAAGTGTATGTTGTTTAGGTTTATTTGGTTTAACTTAATTGTGTTATGACATTATGTCGGCTTTCTTTGTTGTTTCGTATAGTGATTAGTGTTAGCCATTATAATTAGATGGGATTTTTGTATTTCTGTTGGACAATAATGTTAAATGTTTTTATTTTCTTATGTATTTGCCAATTCTAATTTTGTCAATAAACTACTACTACTACTACTGCGTGTGTGTTGTGTGGTGTGTGTGTGTGTTGTTTGGGGAGGAAGTGTGTGTGTTGTGTGAGTTGTTTTGTTTCACTACAGTATTTTTCCTACACTTTTCTCTCTTTTGTACTAGGCTGAAATATTCAAGCCTAACTCTCTCTCTCTCTCTCTCTCTCTGTCTGTCTGCCCACGTGTGTAAAGGTGAATTTTATGAGATCATTTTTGCTCGTCTCCACGTCTGCCTCAGGTCCAGAACATGCTACAGGTTGATATTAAACTCCTTTATTGGCGAGACCAGCTGCCTTTTATAGTGTATAGTATATAGCGGCGTCCTAGATTTTACTGAACTCCAAGGCATACAACAGTGCACGACGCTATTCACCTATACATAACCCTCTCTCTATCTCTCTCTCTCTCCCTCTCTCCCTCTGTCCCATACAGTGTATAGCTTTGTATGTATGGTGAGGTGTTGGTGTACGTGTCAATTTTTTTTTTTTTTTTTTTTTTTTTTGGGGGGGGGGGAGAAAAAGAAAGAAACTGTGAAATAAGATTTGTCTCTTACTTCTTTCGTTCTTTCTTTCTATTGCATATGAGCATTGCTGTCTTTTGGTGTATTGAAAGGTGTATAAGTATCTCTCTCTCTTCCATCAGAGAGAGAGAGAGAGAGAATGCTTACCAGTGCTCGGTGATTTAATTCCCTTTCATATTTCTTCTCCTATTCCTCTCATCTCATCACTCCTCCTCTTCTCCGAGTCCTGCTGTGGAAGAAAGGTCACACAGAATGAGTTTAAACAAGAGAGGTTAGATGTGATGAGAGTTTAATGGGGAGATAAGTACAGTATAGGAAGGAAGTAGAGGAAAGACAGCAAGGATGTTCAGTGGAAGAAGGAGATAATTGAGTGTGGAGTGTCACTGAGGAAGAGAGAATAGTTATGTACACTCAAGGTTGTGTTTTTTCATAGACTTTGTTGTGTTGAAAAAGGCAGGAAGGGATGTCTTGAATCTGCAATGTTTTATTTTTTCTTAAATAATTGTTTCTTCCTTTGGTCTGCCTTGAGAAGTGTGGAAAGGGCATATTGTATCAGTTATGCTTAGTGTTTGAATCTGTTGATGATCTGGTTCCTCCCCAAAATAGATCTCTCTGCCTGGATCAGTGAGGAAGGTGTGTGTCTTGGACCTGCCATGTGTTGTGTCTGAGAGTGCCGCTGTCCTGCTATAGCTCAAACATTATTAGTATAAAAATATTATAATATTTTATATTATAATAATTTTTCAACACAACAAAGTCTATGAAAAAAGACAAAAATACAGTATAAACACATAACTACAATACCAACAGTAACAATACTCATCCCTAGCATAGCCACACAGACTCTACAAGTACTGAATGCCAGGAAAGAATGAATAGTCTTCTTTTTGAATTATCAACCTTAGTTACTGTATAAGTCACAACACATATAGACATTAAGTTGTGGACAATGCAAGAGAGGTGAGATGGAGATAGTTGAGATATGTCAAAAGGGAAGAGATGTGCATGTGGGAAGGAGATGCTGGAAATGAAAGAAAGAGGAAATATAAAGAGGATTGATGCTGTAAAGGAAAACATGCAAGTAATAAGTGTGATACAGAAAAGTGAAGAAAACCAAGTATTAGAGAAGGATAAGATAAGATTGAGATGGTCTAGGCATATGTGTGAAGGAGAATATTAGAAATGGAAAAAGAGGAAGACCAAAGAGGAGATTTATGTATGCAGAGAAAAAGAATCAAACAAACTAGTATTAAGTGTGATAGAGGAAAGTGAAGACAACCAAGTATTAGTAAAGGATAACCTGCTGTAGCAATCCCTAACAAGAACACCATGAAGGAAAAAAGTCATTTCATTTTTCTTGTTCAATGAAGGAATACTTATGGACTAATACCACCACTATTATGTCATCTCTTTAGCTGGCAGGCAGTGTTGTAGCCTTGAAGTGGTGGTGGTGTGAGTGAGGGCTGAGGGTGAGAATAATAGCTCTCATCTCATAGCAAGGGCCTACTTCTGTGGAGACTCTTAAGGCAAGTCTCTCCAGATGTTAAGTGCCTCTTCACTGTAAATCTCGGTCCCAACAAGTTTAGTTTAAAGAGGCAACAATAAGATCTGGCAAGAGATCAACAAAATAACTCATTTACTATCTTTCATCAGTAGCTTTATTTTGTTTAATGTGCTATGATGGAGCACTTCCCTATGGACAGAAGTGAATTATTAGTGAGTTCCTGAGAGTCTGTGGGTGAACAAACACACAGCCACCCCAAACAGTGGTCATAAAGATGTGATATTTTACAGCTACAAATCAACTTTTCTCTTTTGAATAATCCCTTTGGCTCTTTTCTTTAGAGACTGACACCAAAGGCAATTTTTCCATTTATTTATTTATGATTATCATTTCTTAATCTGTCTGAAGTGAATGAGATGAAGACATAAGCTAATTAATAACTCTAAGGCCAAGAAAAATCATAATAGTGACTGTGTAGAGTGGGTGATAGGGAAACACAGGTTGATGGAATAATATAGCTAAAACATTTCTTGCTCTCACCACAACAATTTTCCAAGATGACAGAGATGACTAGCAAGGTTTTCAAGATGGTTTCTCCTTGTAATAAACTAAAACTATTGCTAACCCCTCACAAAAACCATAAAAATACCAACATGAATATCTTCCATTACAGCCCTTGGAAAATATTGATGGTAAAAGAGCAGTGTTTACGAATATAGGCATAAACAACACAATACTGACCGATATTTCACTTTCTTCTGGAGCATCTGGTGGAATACAATCACCATCAGCAACAGAACAGTGCCACTACTCTTGGTGACCTGACAGCCAACAACACAATGGAGCAGTATTGGGGGGGAGACAAATCTTCTAGGGCATCACTTGTAACTGGTGCCTATTGAGGATGCCAGTGTAAATATGATGCCCAGTGCTTCTTGTTGCTCTGCCAAGTGATGAACATCTGTGTATGTGTTGTAGTAGTTAGTAGTAGTAGCAATAATACTGTATGTGTGTGTGTACTACCTACATATTTCTATTCATATACCTAGTCGAGATTTACAGGGCCTGAATTAATCTTGTGTCTCCATTTCTATACTCTTCTAATCTTTCTTTGCATTTGTGCACACTTCTTGCTGTTATTGTTAATGCTGGTCTGTGTGTCTGAGTGCATGTATGGTAGTGGTAGTAGTAGTAACTGTGATTCCCAGACACAAGCACATGCAGACCAGCAGTGAAGCAATGTGCCACTGTCTGGTGACTCCTTACAGTGTTGCCCAGGGTTTAGTTGAATACCGCAGGAGAGAGAGAGAGAGAGAGAGACTGAACAATGAAAGATATTTTTTTCCACTTTATTTATTATGAGAACAAAATGTGTTGACAACAAGGCCAAGGCAGGAGTTGCCACAGTATTGTGTCTGGAACAGCAATTTAAGTAGTACACTGGTGGGTGTGCGGGACAAGCCGTCTTGAGGGTGGCAGCACGACCCAATACTGGCTGGCAACTGCTGCTAACCGTTTTGGACCAGCAGTAGATGTTCCCTATGTACAGTACTTACAGTGATACAAATACAAGCAAAATGTTTGGGATAAAAAGCCTTGCATTGGTAATATAATGGCATATACAGGGTCATCAGGTATTACAAAAGTGGTCTAGCTAGGCTTTAGGAGTAATGGACGACATGTTGCATGATGACTGAGGTGTGGGGGGTGGGGGTGGGGGGGTGGGGGGGGAGGCTCACAGCCCTCACTAATCCCATTGCAATACATAGAGCACTTTATTCTTAACAAGGAAATATATAATAAATTCAGCTCACTGTACAAAATTTCATTAGTATATACACAAAAATAATTAAAATTTTCTCTGATTGGGATTAAGGAAGATGTACCATTTACTTCAAGTGGCAGCAGCAGCAGCAGCAGTGCCCTGTGAGCCTGGCACTGTGGCACTGTGCCCTGTGAGCCTGGTGAATGTCAGTCACTGAGACCAGCACAGTCCAGAGCCTCACTGCTTGACACAGGCACCTCCCACACTGCCTTCCTTCCTGGTACACCCAGGGGCATGGCACCCTGCACCACCACCACCACCACCACCATCACTCTCACTCTCACTCAAATCACTCACTCTCTCTCTCAGCCACACACTCTCTCTCTCAGCCACACACTCTCTCTCTCTCTCTCTCTTTCTCACACACGTATACACACACACACACACACACACACACACACGCACATGTGCCAACAGCCTCACTTGGTTGGCACTGATCAGGACCACTGTCCCTGAACCCTTGGTTCTCTCAAGTTGTTAAAGCTACTTCCTATTACCTCTATAGATGATAAAAAAGTTTCAGTTGAGTTTCCTTATCCAGTTATGATTCTGTCGTACAAAAATACAGTCACTCCTGGACAGCTAAGTAGAGCCTCTACTAATACTGAACCTCGATGCTCCAGACAAATTAGGAATGCACTTGGTAAAGGATGAAAATGCAAAGCAAGTAACCAAGAAACCATTAATAATAGTTTGTTCCATGATGATGTCGGGGATGTGATAACAATGGAATAAAGCCATGATAAATATTTTGAGCTGCATAACTTACAGTGAGTAATGAGTACTTCTCAGGAGCACTGAGGGTGATGATTGAATATCCTTGTGAAAATATACACTTTGTAATGGAAATGATATTCGTCTCTGATATACAACTCGAGGAAATCCCACAATATACAAAGGCGTGGCTTCACAGGACAGTCCCTGCAAGGAACCCATAAACGAGTCCACTATATGAATCCAAACTAAACCAACAAACGTATAGGTCTGAAACGCTTCACACCTACACTAAAAGAATACATGTATGCAAACTAATATGCAAGAGATGCGTCATGAGCGCCTGACACACCACACTGGGAGGCGGCACCACAGGGGGGGGCCACACCACTGCTCCAGGCACACCAGCGGACCACAGCCACCCAACCCTCTCACTTGTGGGGCTCTTGGTGGAGGCCACTCAGAGTCCACCTCACCACCAAGACCACCATCCACCTCTTGGGCCTCTGATTCTAGCCACTGTGGCCACTGACTGAGACTATATGAAGCTGAAGAGACGAGCTGCCACGAGAGACCACCCAGCCCGTCCACCACTGGGCCACTCGGAGCACAGTCAAGGGAGGCTGGGGGAGCAAGCAGCAATGCAAGGCAGTGAACTTGTGCCATATTGAGGGTTACAAGTCTTGTCTAATAATTGCAAAAAATATATAAATCAATAAATAACCCAGCAGCAGAACCTTATTTTGGAGCTCTCTTTGATATTTTTGACAGTGTGGATGGCATAGAAGTAAAGACGGCAAAGCTGTTTTAATATGAGACATAAAGAAGCAAGGAAAGTCGCTGCAAAACTGAAACAAGTGCCCTTGCTACAGAGCCAAGAATCACTGAGGTGCATTGAAATGTAAGAATCAGAAATATACCTGAAATTCAGCCTTCCAGATAACGATGATAACAGTTAACGTTCCCTGACTGATGCATTACGTATACTAAATAGATCACTGAGAATATGAGCTTAGATTTTAACTTGATATAAAAAGCATATTAAACATACCACCATTCTTAACCTCAAAGCAACCCAGAACACGCCAAGACAAGTCGATGAACACCACTAGCACAGCAGCCCTAGTCACTCCATCAGCATCAGAGCTCAAAGGATGTGTGTGTTCCTCCTGGCATCTCAGCCTCATCAGCACCCAAGAACCTTCACTCAGGAAGACTCAAGTGGCAAAATACCATGAGCTGAGGTGACAGATGACTGGTGCAGGCATGATGGACAACACTACACAGCAAGACCCTCACTGGCGACTCACACTATGACCTGCAGAGTCCCAGAGGAGCAGGGTGAAGCTTCTCCACCAAGCCAGATGAGTGGATTAGCTGAGTGACTGAAGATGTAAAGATTTTGAAGATATTGTGTGAAATTAAGTTCCCAAAGAAAGAGAGGCTGGTGAGGAGGAAAGAACAGTAAGCCAAAGTATTAAAAAACAAAATGATTCAACAAAAATCTCTCAATAAAGGCATCTCATCAAAGTACATAATAAAGACAGGTGGAGTTGTTAAAGAAAACAATAGAGCAATGGTTGTTGACGAGTTACAACTATTACACAGGCACAGTTCTTCTCAAAATACAGCAGCAAATCATGAGCGGCAGTGACGTCAGTGTCGTGGGGCGGGGCACCTCGGGGCCGGCGGAGGGACACACTTGGATGTCCAACCAATACGAACAGAACAATTTCTCAACAAAATGCAAGAAGCCGTGACGGGGAAGGAATAATCTTGCCCAGTCATCTGAAGTACCTTGGAACCATTGCTAATATTGCTACCTATTACTACAATCACTTCTGCTACTCCTACCACTACATCTGCTGCAACAGGAGTCACAAGAGGCACTGACCATTCCCGTGAACCACAAACCGCAAACTGACTTCATTCACTGTCCTCTCATGAGTCACTGGTGCATTCATATTTAAGAAGGCCAGCCCACATGGCAGCTGCAACTCCTTACCACCCTTCTTGTTGCTTTTCCTCTCTCCTTTGTGGTAATTTCATCCTCGCCTTCCTTCGCACCTCGTCTCTCTCTTTGGTACTCTTGTGTCTAATATTGTAAAGTCGCTTCATGTTTGTACACACTTTTTACATTAATAATCTCAGCGAGAGTCTCAGCGCGCTGCCACAAGACGCTGCTGCGAGCCACAGGACACGGCCGCTTCACTTGACTTACTTCACACAGCACTGCAGGACTGATGAGCATCCCTGGGGCAGCTGCTCACTCCATGCAGTGCGGCGGGGCTAAAGGATGCCGTTGGTCAAGTACTGGAAGCCGTCGTACAGCTTGGTGGTGAGGGAGTTGATGGCATCGTACACCAGTGAGTCGAGGTACACCTGCAGCTGCTCCTCTGTCATGTTCAGGTGGAAGCGTCCCTTCAGAGCCGGCACCACCGACGCCCCAGCACGGAAACACGCCAGCTTGGACCCTATCACAACAATAACAACTCTGGTTAACCTCACTCACTCTCTCTCTCTCTCTCTCTCTGACACAACTAAGATAAAACTGAGAAGTCTACAACATGTTTTAAGAAAGATGAATAACAGCCATGTCTTGCACTAATCAACTATCTTGACTACTGTAACTGAGATATTAGTCATGTACCACAGTGACATGAAGTAAAAATTATGTATGTTTTGAGAGATAAACAGCAGCTTGCAATAATAAGTGACCCACCTCACCTCACAATCCTCTTTCTCTCTCTCTCTCTCTCTCTCTCTCTCTCTCTGACATTAGCATACATTTGCCTCTCTTGCTAAACATAACAGAAATATTTGCCACACTTCCCCTGCAAGATGAGTATGAATGGCTTCTCTATTTCAATCTTCCTATGAACTGAATGCATCAAAGAGGGAAGTTTCAAGACATTTATCCCATTCATTATGCTAACTCTCTCAGACCTGCTTGGTGACTGGCACTTCAATGGGCCTTTTTGTCTGACTGTTTTGTTTGGCCTTGACTAGATTCCCCCTCTTACATAAAGGAAAAAAGAGAGAAAACTGAGAAAACGAACAGGAGGTTTCACTCATCACACACACCTGAGCTCATGACCTCCACCAGAGAGATGATCTTCTCGTTGTGCTTCCTGGCCGCCAGCATGCCCTGCAGCAGGAGGATCTTGAAGTAGGCAAACATGTCGGACGTCTCCCCACCCATCACTTCCACCAGCTCCGGCGTCAGCTTGAAGGGCGACGCCTCAAAGCCAAGGTTGCGTGGTGAGGAGGAGAGCATGAAGCCAAAGTCGATGTGTATGATGTGACCCTCGTTGTCAAGGAGAATGTTTCCGTTGTGTCTGGTGAGGAGATGAACACCATGTCACTCACACTAATGCCTGTATTCTTACACATTTATGCTCTACTTCCACTATTTCAAAAGACTGTATTTAAATTTGCATGGGTTTTTGAGGTGTTCTTATGGTTCTAGAGGTAGACTGACAAGATTTCTATATTTTTTAACTGAAGAAACGCTCTTGAAAACCTTAGTTATCATCTCATGTGTTTTTTAAATAGTTGTGGTGAAAGCAAAGCATTTCTGAATACAGGCCCTACACTAACTTCCATACCACACTCCCCTCTCTTTTGTAATCTAATGCACCTCATAACCTAACCACCTCTACTTCACATGAAACAATTCCTATGCTTCACCTATCTGCAGGACATTCACCAACATCCAGAGAACACACTTCATAATCTGAATACCTGTATATTACCACAAACAACTCCTACACCTCACATATCATTTCAGTAAATCTAATCCAAACAATTCCCAGGACACACATTTTATAACCTAATGACATGTCCTTCATCACAAATAATTCCTGTACCAGACGTCATCACCACTTAACCTGTACTTCACCAGCAAACAACACCACCACCACCCAGGACAGGACACACCACTCACCTGTCCTTCACCTGGATGATGTAACACACCAGACAGTAAGCAGCACAGGACTCCACAAACTTCCTCTGTGCCGTCAGGAATTCCTCGGAGTTCTTGTCGCCGAACTCTTTGGTGAAGTATTCCAGCAGTGACATTTTGCTGTTCTTTTTTATCTGGTGCAGCGAGCAGGTATTCAGGATGGGCTCAATCATGCCAGAGTCGTCGGACAACACCAAGATTCTGGACACAAAGAAGTTCAAATGAGTATCAAGAGAATGTGCTTTTATCTTTGGTGACAATATAACATACTTAATCCCTTCAGTGCTGGGACACATTTTTACAAGTTTTGGGTGTGATAGCTGTATTTTGTGTACAGTACCACATTTCCTAACTTCTAAGTATCCTCTAATCTTTTGACTAACTATCTAATACCATTTCTTTTCATTGCTGCTTCTTTCAAGGTGTCCATCTAGTTTTTCTTCCTCCTATCCACGTGTTTCCTTATTTCTTACTATTTTTCATCTATTTTTCATCTACATTTTACTCCACACCTACACATTTTTGTCATTTACACTATTCTCTCTAACATTTTCCCCTCATCTTCCTTTTTTCTCCTGTCTTACTTTTATTTTCTAATCTACACTGTTTCCTTCATCTCCTGCAGTAAAAAAACATTGCACCAGACAGACTCACTTGTAAGGTTTGAGCCACAGTGACACCTTCTCCTCCGTCCATATCTTCTGGAACATGCACAGCAGCTGGTACGCCAACAGCTCCTGCCGCAGGTCGTCCCCACACTTGACGATGACAGACAGCAGCCGCCACGAAGCAAGGTGGCCATATGGTGATGTCTCCCTGATGCGTTCCACCTGTACAAGTTCACATGGCTCGTTATTCATTCAATTTTACTCTGGTTTATTGTTCGGGATGGATAAATTGATGGTTATTCGTTCACTGGTGAGGTTATTCATTGACTTTGGGGGTTATTGGTAATATTTTGTTATTCAATCACATCTTTATTTTGTTTATGGTTTATGGGTACACTGTAGAATTACTATCATCATTGCATCTTTGCCTATCACCACTACTAGATTCTTATTATTGTCATCACATATCACAGCTTCCCATTACTACCCTCACCTCACCTCTACCACAATATTTCCCATCATCACCAGCACTACCACCCACCTAAACCTCCCATCACCCAACAGACAACTCACATCAACTGCATTTCTCATCACCATCACTTCTTAACCTCTCACCACCACCATCACTTCACCAAAACCACAAATTTCCTCACTACTCATCTCAGCTTCCCATGACCCATCACCCAACACCCACCTTGCTCTCCCACGGTTCCTTGAGGGCCGCAGCGGAGGGGTCATCAGGGTCCCTCTTGAATCCTGTGTTGGGAGCGTTGACAGTCTCCGAGAGGCGCCGCCGGATGTCAGCCGCCCCTCGCGCTGTCAGTTCCCGGGAGTCGCAGGAGTCGAGGGACATCATGGATATTGTGTCCCTGTCTCGAGGTTTCTTGAGGCGACAGTACTGCTGGCTGATCTCATCATCCTCGTGGCTCCAGCAGTCACTCTCATCGATGTAGCCTGGAAGGAGATAGTTGTGGGACTCATGTGATGTGGCTGTGGTGTTATAAAATACTTTGATTTCAAGATTTCAGCAAGAGATTTCTGTTGGGACATAGTTGTGGGTTTCTGATGCTACACTGCTTCTAAAATCTTGGGAGTGTATGTCTTCCTTCATATATCTTCTCTATATATCAGATTTCTTCCTAATCTTTCTTTTCACTAGCATTGTAACCTAATGTAGCAAGGAAATGCTAGCCAAATACAGAGACAGATCCTATGTTCTTTATTTAAGCTGTCAAGGGGAAGACTGTCTGGTTCATGATGCTACCCAATAAATGTTTTATAAACCTTTTGAATTTGAAGGACAAGATTCTGACATTTTACACTGATCCTTATGAATAGTTGTGGTAAAGTCAAGCAAGACTGGAAGAATGGTGTGTGTGTGTGTGTGCGTGTGTGTGTGTGTGTTAGCGGCAGCAGTACCTGAGGTGAGGTGTGGTGAGCTGAGGGATGAGGGGATGGAGGAGGTGGAGCCGAGGCCACTGCTGGTGGTGTTGGTGGTGGTGGTGATGGGGGTGGCGGTGGTGAGGTCCAGCTGGGAGGATGAGGTGGAGGCGGGGGAGTTGTTGATGAGGTTCTCTTCTGAGCGAGTGTGGCGCAGGCTGTGTGCCAGCTTGGACTGCACCGCTGCTGTGTCCACACTGTCCACCTCCAGCACCTCCACGTAGATGATGTACGGCGCCTGCAGGACGAGTCAGTCACTTCAGTGTATTCAGGAAGGCTGAGTCTAATCTAAGCTAATGTAACTTGTCTTTTCATATCCATTATCATCAAATTTAGGGTCATCTTATAAATGCTTTCCTCTCTCATCATGACTATTTTGAAGGCCACAGAGAAGACATCACAGGTTCTCATAAGTAATACTCCAGTTATCAATATAGAAATCTGGCCCTAGAACTGCAAAAACACACTTTAAAACCCAAGTAACTTCAAGTAGAGCCTTTTTAAAGTAGTTACGGAGCAGCAAAGAAGGATTTTTAATATTGTCTTAACTGTGTGTGTGTGTGTGTGTGTGTGTGCTACCCTCCCCCCCCCTACACACCTTATCCTTTGAGTTGAGCACCACAGCAGCCTGGGGGGGGATGCGCACCACGTGGTGGGGCTGCTCAGTGGCACACAGCGGCAGGTACACTCTCGCCGGCAGATTCAGGTTAAGCACCGAGAGTTCTGCCAGCAGCCGGGAGGTTTTGGCCTCTTTGGTCGGCTGTGCCCCGAGCCGCTTGCCAATGGTGATGAGGGTGCGGACAAACTCCAGCTCGGGGGATAATCTTGGTGCCTGTGGGGACGGAAGATGCAGACTGTTAAGAGAGGGCATACTAAAGGGATAAAATGAAGAGAGAGCACATTGGAGGAGCAGACTGGAAGAAAATATTGGAAGAGAGAGCATACTGGAAGAGCGTATTGTTAAGAGAGAGCATATTGGAAGGATAAAATGAAGAGAGAGAGAGCATATGGCAAGAGTAAATTAAAACAAAAGAATGGGTTGCTGAAGGAGAAAACATTTAAAGAGAGAGTATGACTAGGGTATGAGATTAATGAGGTACCAATACATAGATGCAATAATGACTAGAGAGAGGAAAGGAGAGACAGGAGAGAGTGATAAACTAAGGCAAACTGAGCTATAGTAGTTCAAGATGGGTAGAATTAAGACACTATTAATCATACAACTAAGAAAAAAAACTCTAAGCCAGGACTAACTCAACTTTTCAACAAAGAACCAACCAGAAAACAGTACAAAAGTGTGAAAATGACTGAGTGAGGGACATAATGGAAGATACAACTGTTACTCTTGTCAGTCTCTCCAGGCACCACAGGCCGTCACTCACCCCACAGTGGCACTCAACAGCCTTGCCCCTCAGGGAGTTACACCGCGCCTCCTCCGAGTCAAAGCAGCAGCAGCCATTGTCAAAGGCACGGCCGGATGCAAGGTCGCCCAAGCAGTTTTTTATGCTTCCTGAAAAGTGTGAGAATCGTCAGTTGTGTTTTGCTACGAGGCTTCAAACTCTGCTTCCTGAAAATGGTGGAGAATAATTATTAGAGTTTCCTGTGAGTTTGTTGTGCTTCCTTTTATATCCGATGGGCATTAATTATTGTTTTCTTTGGCCTTTACTGGTTGTGCTTCCTGGAAAGTTTGAGGACCATTAATTGTGTTTTCTATTGGTGTACTGCCTGGTTCCTGGAAAGTTTGGGGAGCATTATTTTGTGTTTCCTGTGGCTCTATTCACTGGCCTTTCTGAAAACTATAGATTCAGTGCTTCATCTATTCCTGGAGAGTGTATGGCATGTTGGTATGTTCCATGAAAACCCTCTCATCACATATTCACTGGTAGGGTACATGTCAATTGACCACTTCGCTGCTTTCACCAGGAAGTGTGGGCTCAAATATCACACGGTCTTGAGGAGACGACACAGGAGATCAATGCTTTGCTTCCTGACTGACACATGACACCACAAAAAAGAAGGCATTTATTGAGCTGACTGTGCATAAACTCCTCCGTAAACATCATATCTAGAGAGAGACTATTTATTTATATTTCCTTTTTTTCCCTCATCTACAGACAAGAAGTGTCACTGTGAAATGAAATGACAAAATAGAATCAATAACTTGCATCATGAAATATTCATTGTCACTGAAGAATAACCAATCTAATCACACACGCATGCACACGCACACGTATACACACGCACACACACATACACATGACCTTAGGTAGTGAGTCAGGTTGCAAGAGGAATTCCAATACCTTTCATCATCAGTTCACCAGACACCGGAGGGAAGGACATGACCAAAGTGTGAAATCATTGCATGCATACAGTATTGGTTGGCTACATGACTGACACACTGCTGTCCCTATACAGTGCTGGGTTTTCCTCAACATTGACTGTACGTGCTATGGTGCTGCCGGATGTGCTGTGTTGGTTGTAGGAGTGACCTGGTGGTGCTGTGGTGAGCCAGACTCCCGCTGGATTGGCTGATACATCACATTCCCTTGTCTGTCTGTCTGTCTGTCTGTAGCAACACTGCCAGCGTGTTTCTCTCTCTCTCTCTCTCTCTTTCCTTCACATGCCTTGGATGGGAATCTCTCCTAATTGTTGACACTTGCACTGTTTTAGTTTTAGTGTTGTTTGCCATTAATCTTGTCACTCACGGCAGTGGAGTGGTACAATGGTTTCAAGGTAGCCATACAAGTCACTCACCTGTTCTATATGACTATTCTCTCACTGAAAGACCTATTGGTGGTGACACAAAATCTTCAAAACACAGAACTCCTCACTTATATTCATGTTCACATTAAAACAACAATAGAATTTCATCATCCAAACATTTATTTACAAACAATGATTTAGTGTAAACCCTCATACACACAACACAGCTGTACAGAGAAGGACACGACACAGAACACACTAACCTGACCAACACACAGACAGATACACGAACACTTCCTTATCATCAACATCTGCTCACTGTACCTCTCTCTCTTCCTGTCATCATTCAAGTCCCATTAATCTGTTTGCATTTCTCAGGAGGATGTGTCACACTTGCAAGCTTTGGTGTAGCTGTACTTGCATTCCAGCCTCTCCTAGCCTTGGTTCTCCCTTGCAATCCTTCACCAGGTACACACACATTTCTACCTCCTTGGAATCTTGTGTTTAGTGACCTACATTGTTACCCTTCACACAATGCTTTCTAAATAAAATATTCACACATTCCTCGCATGCCACTCTTTGCTTGTTCAATGACGGTGTTCCTAGAATGCCGTGGGAGTATTCAGGGACGCATTCTATCTTGCGTCACTCTTTTCAATCCACTCAATCCTAATCCAGCGGTGCAAAAAGCTGCATAATCTCATCCCCACACACACGCAACACACACCACCCGGTCTTTCTGAAGCTTGCTAAATATTGACGGACTAAGAATTGCTTACACTACTTGGCTAACTGTAACACTGACCTTATAAATGTATATGTTTGTAATGTTTAGTTTGTGCAGTGATAAAATTGGACCACTGAATAATCTGTGTCTTGGTGAAAAAGAAAAATGGTCGTTGTTGAAAGGTGTTTTGTAAAGGACACACAGTAAACAAAATTATTCAGATCCACGGGATTTTAAAAGGCTGAAAAAAAGAAAAGAAAAAGCAACATACATATAGCCAAGAGGCCTTTTCTTCCTTCATAATGTGAAAGAAAAACACTCTTTGGATAAACTAAAGAAAACTACATTCTTATCCTATAAATGCAGCAGTGTTGTGAAATACTAAAAAAGCTTTATAAAAATGTAAAGGGGAGTTCAAGGGTGGGGAACATGACTAAAGTAAGCTTAGGTGTAGCTGTACAGATGACTGAGCTAAGCGATAACACCAGTGTACACCACCACCACCACCACCATGACCTGCATCCTCAAACACTTCTTTCATCACACAACTGTTTTCAAAGGCCATAAATAAAGATAAATAAATAATTGGGTTTTTTCAAAGGTGCTTTTTCAATTAATGATGCTGAATATTTGTTAAACTGTTAGTGGAGTCATGAAAACCCTCTGAAAACCCCATCAATGTCTTCTGGACCACAGTGAAAGTGGCAGCAGCAGCAGCAGCAGCAGCAGCAGCAGTGATAAAGTGTTGCAGTGTTTGAGAATAGCGGCCAGTGTCTCATCACACCAAGCAGGGTGAGGCTCCACATCCGGGAATACAAAACTGTACATCAATGAGGCGTAAGAAAAGAAAGAGTATCAAGTAAACTTTAAGTGCAGTGAAGGCTAGGGCACTGACTCGTCCCTAAGCCAGGGGCAGCACGGCATCCACCACCCTGCCTGGTGACCTGACACCCCATGCAGGAGCTGACCTGAGGAGGGAGTCCGCTTGTGACCCCTGGAGGTGGTGGCGGCGGCAGCGGGGGCGGGGAGGTGGCCCTGGAGAGCCACGGTGGCGTCGGAGCGGGAACGCTGGTGGCCTCGCCGGGAAGGGTTTGGCAGGACGGCCGGGGGGATGAAGGGCGGGGACAGCTCGGTGACGGGGGAGCCGGGGTTTGAGCCGGGGCTGGGGTGCTCCTTGATGCGCGTGCACAGCGACGACCTCAACATGGCACTGTCCGACTGGTCACCGCCCTCGCCACTCCCCCGTAGGCACTCCATCCCCTCCTGTTTGGGCCTGTGGGCAGGAATGATGTGTTGCAGGTGCCTCTACTGCTGCACTTGGCAATGTGTCCTCACCTCACCAATAAAGTATAACAACAAAACAAGGGAAGCTACAATAAGCTGTCAGACCCACACAAGGCAGTCCATCACCTTCCACAGGTGTGTGTGTATACAACTGGTTTCTCTAAAGGTGTACTTGTCTATCCTGCTTCTATACTTATTGTGTGGTGTTAAATGGTGCATGGGTTCTATGTATGGTGACCCTCACTGTCTTGGGGCTGTGAGGTATAGTGGTAGCATCAATGCCACAACACAATGTCCCTACCATGTCCCACACTATTGTGCCACACAGTGTCTTACAACACAGCAGGGCTCTAATGAAGGTTAGAGATTTGAAACTGAAAGCAGATATTTCATAAACAAAAATGGAAAAATTCTATCAAATAAGGAAACATTTCAGTTAGATCAACATTCTCTTTTCTCTCGCTCTCTTTGGTCATTTAATTTTCCTTTCCCCTCCCCCTCCCCGTCCTGCTCCTCCACCAGTGTCACTTAGTGTTGTCTTACCTGAGTTCGTCAGACAGGATGAGGTTCTTGAGCTTGGTGCCGTGGGACTTTTTCCTCAGCAGGGTGGAGTCAGTGGCGAAGGCCTCCAGCAGCCAGGCACACTGCAGGGCAAAGGTGCTGTCGTGGCGGCAGAAGTGCACCAGGAAGGGGTGCAGCACCTCAGCCACCTCGTAGGTCTGCACGTACATGTTGACCAGCTGCGGCAGGAAGAAGTGTGCCTCGGCGGGCGGCATGGAGAACAGCCGGTTGCCAATGTACTGCTGCACGCCCGGCTCCTTGCACTTGTACAGGTACGACACTGCCATCGACATGTCAAACATTTTGCTCTCGAACAGCCGCAGCAGCAGCGACTGTTTCTCCGCCAGTTTGGTTTTGGTCAATGTGCTGCTGACACCACACACTCCCTGGGCCACGGCACTCCTCTGGGTCAACATTAATGCACTCACTCCACCACCACCACCACCACTCTGTGCCCTCGCCACATCACACAAGGGTCTCTTATCCTTAGTACTGGCCCCGAGTTTGGTCCCCTTCCCCCGGCCCAGGGTGGGGGTGGGCGTGGTATCACTGGGGTCCTGGGGGTCTTCACAGGGGTCCTTGGGGGGCGTCTGGCCCAGGGGATCGGGGGAGGAGTCGGGAGACTTGACATTCTCCTCCGCCACTAACGTAAGGTCCACTGCATCTCCCTCCACCTCCACCTCGTCCTCCACCTCCCCCAGGGGCACGTCTCCCTCTGGCTCCCCCATGGTTGCCTCACCGTCCAGGGTCTCAGAGTACACACTCTTCACCTCACAGTCCGAGCCAGCACTGCCGGCCTCCAGCGCCTCCACACTCTGGCCGCGCTCGGCACTCGACTCCCGCGTGGCGTCGCCCTCCGAGCCACAGATGCCAGAGTCGTCGGAGCCGAGGCTGGACTGGTCGTAGCGGTCCTTGTCGCGCCTCACCACCACCGGGTGGCCCACCGGCGCCACACGGCACGACTCATTCCTCAGGCGGAAGCTGGGCGCATCAGAGAAGGTGAAGGACAGGGAGGGCTTGAGTGGCGGGCTGCTGGGGGGCGGGTGCTGAGGTGTATCTCCGCCCTCCACCTCAGGGATCTTCTGCAGCACTGAGTCGAGGCTGCGGTTCCTCTGGTGTGAGCCGCTGTGGCTGAGGGCTGGCAGCGGCGGCAGCACTATGCCCATAGACCTGAAACACCACCAACACCACCATTACCTTCAATATATGGAGTATATTCCTAACAGTTTCAATGTAGAGAATTTAATTTGAATGTGCGTAGTTTATTCTTTATCTTTCACATCATGTTGTCTTAGTCTCTTGACATGACTTAATCCATTGCAGCTCTCAGAAATCACAGCATTTATCAGTATGCTATGTATAGATGAACTGATAAGATACCAAATGGGAACAAAACACACCCAAGAAGAAGCACAAGGACACACACACACAATGATGGGACATCAGATACACAACTGACAAGAGAACAATCAGTAGTTGAAACACACAAAAAAAAGAGAATTAAGGAGCAAAAAGGAATGAAAGGACCAGAATGAAGGAAGAAATGAAGGACAAAGCTGTCAAATATACCTAAAGGCAAGGGAAAAGTTACACTAGACAAACAAAGAAGAAAATAAGAGATGGACGATGAACCAGGAAAAACAAGGAAGATGTGTAAAAAGACCAGAATGAAGGAAGAAAACAAAACAACACACGGCAAACACACCTAAAGTCGAGGGAAAGGTTGCGCTGGTGGTTGGCGCGATGCTTCCTGCTGGAGGTGGCGTGGGGGGGCGGGGGGCGATGCACACCAGCACCGCCGCCATGAACTGTTGCGAACTGCTCAGGTGGTGGCAGGGGCGGGGCGGCAGAGAGCGGGGCGGCACACAGGGACAGCGGGGCATAGGCTCTCCTGGCTCGTCGGGGGGAAGCGGCGCTGAGGGCGGGGACCTCCATGGTGGTGGCAGGCCGCCTCCACGCGGTGCCGGCCACACCCAACACTATTCGGTGCCCGGCCCACCATCACGCAGCATTACACACACTGAAACGCAAGAAACCACCATTATAGCACACACTGAAATTAATCATGGCAACTTCACCCATTAAATCAACAAAACCTAACCTAAACACTAGATAACGTCATTACAGAAGACAGAAATACATCACAATAAAAACACACTTAAAAAACCAACATAGCCAAACCTAACCTTACCCAACACGAGACACCAACATTGCAAACACACACTCTAAAATGCATCAAGGACCAAAATAAGCACCAATGATACAAACTATACTAATATTGCAACATCGCCAATACAATGTGAGGTTACAAACCCCTAAATAACACTACAACATCTCATCCACACTCACACACACACACACAGTCATCACTAAATTACTCCCCTCAAATGAACGAGGAATCCAACCGTATGACAAAGAACTGCTCCAAACAAAGGCTCAGACGACAATGCTGTGTGAGGCACAGGAACCTCTAGACTGTGCCCTGCTTAAATACACACCACCACCACCACCACCACCTCAACGAACACAGCGCTTACTTAATGCCCAACGCACCCCCCAAACAGCATTCCAGCCACACTCTGCACAATAAGCACAGCCACACTCATTACTCAAGCATCTGGTTATGTTGCAGTACATGATGTGTGTTTGTGTTGTGTTGTATTGTGTTGTATCCTTTGTGTGTGGGGTTCAGGTGGTTTGCTTGGATATGAGGGTAAATGGTAATGATTTTAGTTTGTAATTCCTGTCACTATTTTCCTTATACATGTTTGATGGTAAAGAATGGTAATAATGATGGTGTTCTGTTTGCATGTCAGGTAAGTTTGCTTCATTATGCATACACAGGAGGTAAAAGGGAATTGGTAAGGGAAGGGGGAGAAATCAAAGTCGTGAAGATTAAGTTAAATAGAATACATGAAATGAAGAGAAGGAGAAGGAGAAGGAGAAGGAGAAGGAGAAGAAGAAGAAGAAGAAAAGAAAGTAGCTACACACATACTATTCATATGATAATTAATACTAAACTACAACTATGGAAAAGAAAATAGTTACATACTACTACTACTACGACTATAATGAAGAAGAAGAAAAAGAAGAAGAAAAAGAAGATGAAGAAAAAGAAAACAAATAATGAAAATGTTGCACAAAACTTTCCTTCTCCTTAACCTTTATTCACCCAACATCACCAACACCACCACCACCACCACATCACCAACACCACCACCACCACCACCACACATCACCTAACACTAACACCACCACCACCACCACCACAGCCCTGACTCGACCTTGTGTGAAGCCCGTGCCTGGCGCCGCCTCCACACACACACACACACACACACACGCCCGTAAGGTGTCCGCCCACAACAAGTAAGTAAACCAGTGTGTGTAGTGACCGCAATCCACAAAATCCCGCCCACACGCCCACACCCACAAAATCGCCGCCCACTCCCCCACTGCCAGTTACCAATCAGTCTTGCCTCAGCGCTGACTACACATAATGGCTTATCTTCTCGAATTTCTGTGCTTCGCTTTCACTGTTTCAAAAGGCTTTATTTAATTTACGAGTGCTAAGGTATTTCTCCACGGTTCCAGAGGCAGAGTGACAAGACTTTCACACTATTAATAGGAGAAACACCCTTGGAATCCCGGCTAATCATCTCCAGGGCCTTGAAAAATGGTCGTGGTGAGACAGCAAAGCGTTTCTGAATACTGATCTATCGCTTTCCATGCTTCCCTAGTGACCAAGCGCTAATTGGACGTAAAATTAACTAGTTACCTTAATTCTACGACTTGGCGCATTGATCAGTAAACGCCATTGTCAACGTATTAAGAGGAGACACTAAGAAATTGCTACCTTAACTTGTTCTCTTTATCTAATCGGAGTAATAACCTAATTTGGACACAAGCTTCCCTAGTTTTTGCATATTTAGTTACTATCAGTCAAACTAGGAAGAAAGATCAAGGAAAAAACTGGCAGATATTACACTTCCCTCATTAGTTAATCAGATACGAACACTGACGCAAACAGTATAACGAACACGTGCCTCTTAGTGCATTTTAACCCCTTCATTACTGGGATGTGTCTTTATAATCTATATTGTTTATTATTTGGCGATTTTATATAACTTCAAAAACTCATGTAGTGATTGAAATGGAACAGACTCTGGCCACTAATCTTCTCACTTCCATAAAGCCTCATTAATGTCAATAAAATCGTCTTATCACACTCAAAAATTGTGGTGAAAAATGTGTCCAGTACTGTAGGGGTTATGTCACAGTCGGTACACGAAAGAACAATCAGAAAGAGTCAGATATTACACTCTGCTCTGACGTGAACACTGACACAACATATATAATGAACACACACACACACACACGTTTCCTCACCTCACAGCTTAACATATGCAGTCACAATCAGCACTCGTAAAAAAATATCAAAGTAAAAAAAAAAAAAAAAGTGACAAGTTATTTTATCACAACTTCCTCTTACCAGCAGCTCTCACTACCACCACCACCGCAAAATCAACGAAGACAAACAAACCTAACTCTTCGACACGCCACCACGAGCAAACTTAACGAAATACGCGACACACACAGCACCGTATTACACAATATCTTAACACCTGGCGCACCTTGGCTTTCCTCCGTTAATCAGCCAATGAACACCCACCAAGGCACACACACAACGAACACAAAGCAACGAGGCTCCACTCACCCAAACATTTCAACATTCCACAACTTTCACAACGAAACACACCAGTATCACTTCCCCCCATTAAATCAAAACAACTGAGCTCGTATTCTTAATTAAACACTTCTTTGCTTCATCTACTAAATTTACGTGAGGTGTTCTTTTACGGTTCCAGAGGCAGAGTGACGAGATTTCCACATGATTGGCTGAAGAAACAGACTCGAAAACCTGGCTAATCAACTCTGTAGCCTTGGGAAACAGTCGTGGCGAGAAAGCAAAGTGTTTCTGAATACCGACTCTGGATTTCCTGGCACACTTAAACACAAACACACACACAAAAAACGGAACACGAAACAAAAACTGACATTCCAAGCATTTCATAACAAAACACATGCCACTTAACACACCCAGGTAGAAAAAAAAGGAGAGAAAAAAAAAGGCCACACCTGTTTCCTGACACCAAGCGGTTCACACGACAGCAAGCGAGAGACTGACTAAAGTGAAGCGACACAGTGAGTGAGGGAAGGAAGGAAGGAAGGAAGGCAGGCAATGAGCTAACACGGGACAGGCTTCAGACCACAACGGATCACGGCACAGACTGACACAGATCCCCCTCCCTCCCTCCCCCCCCTTCCCTTCCCACAGGTGCAGCAAGGCAGGTAAATAGTCCATACTTTCATGAGGCAAGACCCAGGTTGGACTTTTATGCTATCGCAGCGTTGGGGTCAAAATACGACCATACTTTTATCGCTATTACTAAGCTGCTGATAGTCTGTCCATGTGATAACGTGACACACACACGCACACACGCACGCACGCACACACACGGGGAGGGGGGAGAAGGTGGGGGAGCGAAGCCTTACTATATTTACGTCCGATCATCTCCATTTTGGTGGCGATCAGGAAAGTTGAGCTCTCAATATTCCCTTCACCGTGTTTGCAGCAGCGTCAGAATCCCTCACACGGAACAGAACAGCACACGACAGCAGCAGCGCCACGTGAGCTGCAGCTTAATTGGACGCCGCAGGGGTAAGTATCGCCTCTCAACGCCCCACGGCTCCCCCTTCAGCGGCGTCAGGAGGGGAGGGAGAGCGCCGCGTCCCGCCTGTCAGCAGCTGTGCCCGCAAGCCACGGCGGCGGCACAGAGGCGGTAACGTCGCCAACACAGCCCAGAACTTCCGCCCACTCACTCCAACTCTCCTTTCACTCTCACCGCACCGCTCTCCCTCCCTCCCTCCCTCCCAGTGCTTCCTCCTCCACACCTCGCGTCCAGATCAGCCAACATCGACACGTCCCTGCCTCACCCGCGTCACCAGCCAACTGAACCCAAAGCAGCGAGGCGACATGTTAAATACCCACACGAAGAAGGCATTACTCACGACCTTCTGGGAAGACGGCAACCCGCAACGCACCACCACCACCGCCACAACATTTAAAGGAGGAGGTTACGTCAGGCGTTAGACACGAAAACAGTGACGTCACACCACCGTCTCAGCCAATCCCCGCCACCCGCCGCTCTCTAAACGCTACAGTGACGTCAGGATAGTGACATCACCACCCGGATAGCGACCAATGGGAAAAGAGAGAGTTGTGACGTTATGAAGCAGGTGGTGGTGGTGGTGGTGGTGGTGGTGTGGGTGGGGGTGGTAGCTTCCTGTGGTTGTGACCGGGAGGAAGCGCCCATGATGTGGAAGGGGTGGAGGCGGGGGCGGGATGGGGGCGGGGGGCGTCTAAGGTGGGGGCGGTATGGGGTAAGGGAATATAAGGGGCAGATGTAGGCATGGCAGGTAAAAGTCGAAATGGGTGAAGCAGATCCGTGTGTGTGTGTGTGTGTGTGTGTGTGTGTGTGTGTGTGTGTGTGTGTGTGTGTGTGTGTGTGTGTAGGCAGAGAGCGGGAAGGTCATTCAGTGTGGGCATGAACAGTTGTGTAAGTAAGACAGCGCGGCACGTGAGAGAGAGAGAGAGAGAGAGAGAGAGAGAGAGAGAGAGAGAGAGAGAGAGAGAGAGAGAGAGAGAGAGAGAGAGAGAGAAGAAAACAAGTGGGAAAAACTAAGAAAAAGACACGATAAAAAAAAACAAGACAAGAAAAACAAGAAAGAGGAGGAAAAGAAAAACACGAACAAACACAGATGAACACTGACATCACCAATAAAACAAGAAAAATAAGCACAAAAAAGGAAAAAAAATAAAGGCTGTAAAATCACCACCATCAGTAGTAGTAGTAGTAGTAGTAGTAGTAGTAGTAGTAGTAGTAGTAGTAGTAGTAGTGGTAGTAGTAGTGGTAGTGACATCAGTACCAGGATTAGCAACACGAGACAAGACATCAGCAACTAATGTGTTCAAGCTAATTCAGTGAGAAGGAACCAAGGCCAGTCTCTCTCTCTCTCTCTCTCTCTCTCTCTCTCTCTCTCTCTCTCTCTCTCTCTCTCTCTCTCTCTCTCTCTCTCTCTCTCTCTCTCTCTCGGCTCGTTTCTTTTCTATCTTCTCATCAGTGCATCCGTCTGTCTGTCTGTCTGTCTGTCTCTATCTACCTGATTTCCTGTCCCCAGTCTTTTCATAATGCCTTACCTGTGTATTTTCCATTGTGTGTGTGTGTGTGTGTGTGTGTGTGTGTGTGTGTGTGTGTGTGTGTGTGTGTGTGTGTGTGTGTTTCATTTCCTAACAGTTCATCATGCTTATATATGTTTGTTTTCTATCTATCTATCTATCTATTTGTATGTCTATCTACGTATGTCCATTTTAATCTATCAATTTGTCATCTTCCCTACGTGTGTGTGTGTGTGTGTGTGTGTGTGTGTGTGTGTGTGTGTGGCGTAAACACAACACGCATCTCGCACCATTTAAGACAAACAGACGTAAACAAGGAACGGTACCCATGTTTGCTTGGTGTTGTACCGTTTGCCCTCCCTCAGTAGTAGTAGTAGTAGTAGTAGTAGTAGTAGTAGTAGTAGTAGTAGTAAAGAAGCAATAACGATAACAAAGATGCCAATGGTAATAACAACAACAATAATAATAATAATAATAATAATAATAATAATAATAATAATAATAATAATAATAATAATAACAACAATAATATAAACAAACAAGATAAGGACCACTACCATCACTACCACTATCAAGGTCTCTTACTACCAAACAAAGACCTCTCTGTCTAGTAGTAGTAGTAGTAGTAGTAGTAGTAGTAGTAGTAGTAGTAGTAGTAGTAGTAGTAGTAGTAGTAGTAGTGTTCTTCAAAATATTAAAGGTGTGCACTAAAGAAGAAGAAGAAGAAGAAGAAGAAGAAGAAGAAGAAGAAGAAGAAGAAGAAGAAGAAGAAGAAGGTGACTTTATTCAATGACTGATTAATGCGCCAGAGCAAAGTACCCAGAGGAGGAGGAGGAGGAGGAGGAGGAGGAGGAGGAGGAGGAGGAGGAGGAGGAGGAGGAGGAGGAGGAGGAGTGATAAAAAAAGTAAATAGAGGAAGAAAGTTAGATATGCAAGTATATTAATAGCAAAAGTAGTAGTAGTAGTAGTAGTAGTAGTAGTAGTAGTAGTAGTAGTAGTAGTAGTAGTAGTATACATAATAGCAATAATGATAGCAGTTCACACGCACACGCACACACACACACACACACGCACACACAGATTACACTATCACCGCCGCCACCACCACCATCACCACCACGACCTTCATCCCCTTAATCTGGCCCAATGATACTCCAATTCCCTCCCCCCCCACCCACACGTGATGCCCCCAACACCTCTCTCTCTCTCTCTCTCTCTCTCTCTCTCTCTCTATCTCTCTCTCTCTCTCTCCTCTCTATCCAAATGCACGTATTTTCCCTCATACTTCTCATACCATATTGTGCGTGTGTTGTGTTGTGTGTGTGTTGTGTGTGTGTGTGTGTGTGTGTGTGTGTGTGTGTGTGTGTGTGTGTGTGTGCGTGTGTGTGTGTGTGTGTGTGTGTGTGTGTTTTATGCTATTTTTGTTTGACTTCTTTTTTTTGCGTGTGTACTGCTCTTACTACTACTATTTAAAATAAACACTATAATCACTTCCTGTTATATAAGCCACACACACACACACACACACACACCTATCCACCACCACCACAAACTCGTCCACCACCCCCTCACCCTCTCCCTCTCTCTCACACCCATACCACCTGGAAGACAAGAAGCCACATAGCAGCCGCACAGCCCAAGATCACCCCAGCCACGGTGAGGGGTTAGTCAGGTCAGGGGAAGATTAAGGCTAAACTAAACGCAGTACTGGGTGACGCGGCGCCTTGTCCTGAAGTGTGCCTAGCTGGGGGGTGTGGCTTAGGAGGGGGGATACCATGAAGAAAAGGTGGTGGTTTAGACAGGAATAATGGCATAGAACTAGGACTATTACGTTAAAACGAGAGATATTTGTAGTAAACCATTCATACTTAATAATGTCTTGTCCTGGGAGGGTGCCTAGCTGGGGGGGGGTGTGGCTTGGGAGGGGATTAAGATGAATGGAGGTGATGATTTAGACAGGAATATTGAAGTAAAACCCAGAGTAATACCTTAAAACAAGAGCTATTTGTAGTGTTGCATGGTTTGGTAGGGTAAAAACATCTTGTCCTGGGAGGGGTGTGCCTTGGAAGGGGATTAAGATGAATGGAGGTGATGGTTTAGACAGGAATACTGAAGTAAAACCCAGAGTATTACCGTAAAACAAGGGGTATTTGTAGTGCTGCATGGTTTGATAGGGTAAGTCATTCATACTTCAAAACGCCTTGTCCTGGGAGGGGGATAAGATGAGTATAGGTGATGTTTTAGACAGGAATATTGAAGTAAAACCCAGGGTAATACCTTAAAACAAGAGCTATTTGTAGTGCTGCATAGTTTGACGGGATAAATCATTCATACTTCATACCTTAACTTCAATAAAAGATCAACAAAGGAATGGTATATCAAGGACAAACAGAGTGATGTGGCAGCGTAGTTAACTGCTTGCCCCTAACTGTTCTCCAGAGCTGAAAACAACAACTATATAGTGCGTATGTGGGTTCAACTCCCTTAC
>JAHFWG010000663.1:60488-72124 GCA_020233015.1 Callinectes sapidus | reverse complement strand
TCCCTCTCTCTCTTTCTCTCTTTCTCTCTCTATTTCCCCCCCCCCTCTCTCTCTCCCTTCTGTAAATAATTTCTTCATTCACTCATTCTTTCATTTACTCTTTTATTTGTTTATTTATTTATTTATCAGTGGGGTTTTCTCCGCATTTTTCTCTAATTTGGGTCATTGTTGAGACGTGGCATAGCACTGTGTTGCCTCACTCACTCCTGCTTCATGTCACGTCTTAACACATCCTATTCTCTTGTTTTACCTCAAATTATTCAGATATATTCTCTTGTTTTGCCGTAGATAATTCAGTTAATGTACTTCCACTTTCCCATCAAGGTAGCATAGTTGTTGAAAATGTTAAATGTGTAAACCAAGTGATGTTTTTGTGGTTAGAGATAAGTAAAGGAAGGAAAGAAGAGAAGGAAGAAGAGAAAAGAGGAAAGAAAAGAAGAAAAGAAAGAAAAGAAGAAGAGAGAAGAAGAGAAAAGAAGAGAAAGAAGAGATTGTGGGTGAGAAAAGGAAAAGGTTTTAGAAAAGGTAATTAAGGAAACGAAGGAGGAAAGGGAGAAGAAAAAAGAAAAGAAATGGAGAAAAAATGAAGTAAAAAAAAGGAAAAGGTTTTAATGAAGAAAATAGTGGTAAATTCATGGTCACACACAAGGGGAGGAATACGTGATCCGTCAAAAAACTTGCATTGATATTCCCCAAGGACAAAATAAGTGTTGGAAGCATTCACCGTCAGTATTCACCTCCCCGACACACTGTTTCATTATGCCCCTCTCGATATGCAGCGGAGGAAATATTATCATCTTTTCTCCACTGAACAATTATATCTTTGTCAATATTTGTCACACCTGCCTTCAGTTTCACGTATGGACCACTCCTTCTTATAATGCTTTTGTCCACCTTACCTGTCCCACGTGCAAAGATAGCAAGGTTACTTTATAAATCCTCTTTTGTTGACCCACGAGGAAATTAAACCATTTTGAGATCCACACAAGTTTTGCAGTGGTCGTGGTATTGTAACAGGTCAGTGTGTCTTAATGTCATGATGCTCCTCTCCTTAATACACAGAATGTCCAATTGAAACAGCTGCATACACATTGCCTTTATGAAGTAAGACGCATTTCAAAGTGCATTCAGAACTATCCAGAAATAATCGCCAGTCATTTGGATGGTATATTGGCATTCCTAATTCCTGGAGAAGACCTGAGATAAATAATAAACAAAATTATTCCCCTCTGTCAAAAAAAAACGGCACAAAAGCCTACTCCAGATTTCAGAAATATGACACTTTAGTTGTATGACGCACCAGATTGTTTTCTTGCACGCTAACACTTCACCCGCATTTTTAGAGAGCCAAATCACACACAAGGTCATTCAACTCTGGCATAGCTGGCTAAATTGAAGAGGAGCTTAATGACTGGCGTCTCAAAGGAAGGATCACCAGATTTTGAAAGTTTCTTGAGTTTCATCTGTTTTTGGTCACTATCCACATATTCAGGTGGAAGAAATCCCTTAAAAACTGAGATTGAGAGTTCATCAGAGTGCAGCGTAGGTCTGTTTGTTGAGGGTATGGTAGGATATGATATTTTGTGTCTGTTTTTCTTGCCAATGCCCTTTGTATTAACCAGACACAAATAGCAGTGGGATGTGTGGCGCGTTGGTTCTCGCCGGACCATGGGAACTGTGAAAGGCAAGCAAACAAGACCTGACGTATCTCTTTAGTCCAGTCACGCAGCATCACCGCAGTTATGACACACAATAATACGTGGGGCCCTTGTCTTGCCTGAGCCATGTCCAAGAGTACGGTTTATAAGCACGCACGCCTCACAAACGATATTACATTACACCGTGGACAAAATAAACGTGAAGCATCCTCATATAATAACAGAAAGCGTCTCCTTGTAACCATAATCAGATCTGAAACAAATACCAAACAATTTCAATATTTCTGTCGATAATGTAAAGTAGTAAGGTTTGAAATAGTATAATAATAGCTGCGGGTTTGTATGTACTATTGACTAACCTACAGCTGCTGGAAACACTCTAATTTGGCTACAGATAGAATGGAAAACTTTAGATAAATTGTAATAAAACCAAAGCATGTAGAGGTGAGACATTTGCAGATTTTAATATAGCAGGTAACATAGGGTAAGAATGGGTAAAAAAATCGAAAAAAGGAGAAAAAAAATTGTTGACCATTGTAATTAGTAAAAGGAAAAGAATTTGATGATAAAGGTTTTAAAAGATTGAGACTTATAAACGTAAAAAGAGAAGGAAGTAAGAAAGAAAAAAGAAATAGTTTGTGAGAAAGGAAGGGAGGATGACAGAAATAACAGGGCAGTGATAAGAGGAATTATAGATAAAATGACAGTGAAGAAGCGAGTGTTGGTGATAAAGATTCATTGGGAAGAAAAAAAAAAAAATAAGAAAAATAAAGCAACAAATCGTGAATAAATAAAGAAGAATGGTGAAGATTTGAACCAAAGAACAAATAAAGTTATAAAAGGTGAAAAAATAACTTGTAAATCTATGAAGTTAAAAAAAATATATATATATCTAAATGTTTTGTGTATTAACGAGTGTGAAGAATTTGTATATATTTAATGTATTTATGTTGTTCTATATGGATATTGTGTAGTTTTTCCATTGTCATTTTGAGTTTCATGTTACTTTTCAAAATATCTTTAATGTTTTGAGGTGTAACTAGATGTATATTCCACACACAGATGTAAATAACAATAATGATAATGATGTTACTATTATTACCACCACCACCACCACCACTACTACTACTACTAACACTAATACTACGTGCGGAATTGTAGAGAAGAGAGAGAGAGAGAGAGAGAGAGAGAGAGAGAGAGAGAGTTGCTACCCAGTATAAGGTTCAGTATTGGATTGATCTTCCTACTGATAAGACACACCACCACCACCACCACTACTACTACTATCTACTACTACTACTACTACTACTACTACTACTACTACTACGTTTATTTACTTTTCTTCCTCTTTTACGTCTTATTGATCATTTTATTCTCTTCTTCTTCTTCTTCTTCTTCTTCTTCTTCTTCCTTTATTTAATTTTGTTCTATCATTCCCCTTCGTTCCCCGTTTTCTTTAACCTCCTCTTCCTCCTCCTCCTCCTCCTCCTCTTCCATTGTATTCAGTAGTGTTACGGCAACCTCCTCTTCTTCCTCCTCCTCCTCCTCCTCTTCGCCATGACTCAAGAAGATGCAGCTGTTACCAACTTCAGGGAATACATAAGAATTAACACTATGCATCCTGATCCTGACTATGGTATGTATTCTCTCTCTCTCTCTCTCTCTCTCTCTCTCTCTCTCTCTCTCTCTCTCTCTCTCTCTCTCTCTCTCTCTGGTCCTTGTTCTGTCTCATCCCATTTTCTTTTTCTTTTCTCGTTTTTCTTTCTTTCTTTTCCGTATTTCATCCTTTCTTCTACTTTCGTTTCTGATTTTTTTTCTCTTACTTTTTTTCTCTCTAGTTCACTTTTTATTCTGGTTGTCTTACACCTTTTCCCATTTTCTTTCTCTTGTCTTCTCTTTTCTCCTCTTCCTTTCCTCTCTTCCTCTTCTCTTTTATTTTCTTTCTGAATTTCTCTCTTTTCTCCTCTTCTCTTCTTTTCCTTTCTTCCTCTCCTTTCTTTTCTTTCCTAATTTCTTTATCTCTCTATCTCTCTTCTCTTATTTTCCTCTTCCTCTCCTTTCTTTTTCTAATTTTTCTCTCTCTCCTCTCTCTCTCTCTATCTCTTATCTCTCCTTCCTTCTTTCCTCTTCCTCTTCATCATTACTTTATTTTCTTTCGTTTTCCTTGTCAATCTTCCTCTTCATTAATGATCTTCCTGGTCTAGCATATTATTGCCCCTCAAAGACACACTTGTGAAATTTATACAACATATGTGGATATAATTTGATGGTTTATGGACTTATATGCCTTTTTATGTGTGTGTGTGTGTGTGTGTGTGTGTGTGTGTTTATATCTTTTATGGTTTGTTATTTTTGTTTTCTTGTTATTTTTCTGTTTTTTTCTACTTTACTTTTTAAGATTTTTTGTGGTTTATTTTTAAGGATGTTTTTTTTCTTTCTTTCTTTCCTGTGATTTGTTTATTTATTCATTTTTTAGGTTAGGTTAAGTTTATTTCGGTGGTGTTTTTGTGCATTTTTCATTAAGTTAGGTTTAGTTTTCTGTTTTTTTTTCTTTCTTAAGTGCTTTGCTAACCTAACTACTTAATCTATAGATATTAAGACTTATTTGCCAATTTAACCTAATATAACCTAACCTAACCTAATCTAATCTCAAATATAACCCTAATAACTCCATTTCTCTTCTTCAATGTCCCTAACGCACCCTAACATAACTTGTCCCTATTTCTGCCTCTCTCTCCACCTTATCCTAACCTAATCTAACCCTAACCTAACCTAATCTACCCCTGTAACCTTATTTCCCAGCTTTTAATCTGACGTAACTTACCCTTAACTAACCTAACCTAACCTAACTTAACCTATCCTAACCTTCCTGTCAGACCTGATTATAATAGTGGGCTTTTTTTTTGTTTTTACCATTTTGTTACCCTTCTTACAAAAAATAAATGAATAAAAAGAATACAAAACTAACCTAACCTAATGTAACCTCATTCCGTTTCCCTTCCCATTCCATTTTCCCATTCCGTTTTCTTCCCATTCCATTTCCCTTCCCATTCCATTTCCCTTCCCATTCTGTTTTCCCTTCTTACAAAAAAATTAATAAATAAATAAATAAAAAGAATAAAAAATTAACCTAACCTAACCTAACCTAATCTAACGTAACCCCATTCCGTTTCCCCAGGTCCCTGCACAGCGTTTCTCAGGAGGCAGGGGAAGGAATTAGGGGCAGAGGTGCAGGTCATTGAGTTTGCCCCTGCAGCCCCTACCGTCATTCTCACCCTGCCTGGCTCTGACCCATCCCTGCCATCTATTCTGCTCAATTCACACACTGATGTTGTTCCAGTGTTCCCTGTATGTTGTTGTTATTGTTGTTGTTGTTTGTTTGGTATTTTGTGTGTGTGTGTGTGTGTGTTTA
This sequence comes from Callinectes sapidus, assembly GCA_020233015.1. Taxonomy (NCBI): domain Eukaryota; kingdom Metazoa; phylum Arthropoda; class Malacostraca; order Decapoda; family Portunidae; genus Callinectes; species Callinectes sapidus. The sequence continues at coordinate 67,054 of JAHFWG010000663.1, read as the reverse complement.
TATCTTTTATGGTTTGTTATTTTTGTTTTCTTGTTATTTTTTCTGTTTTTTCTACTTTACTTTTTGACATTTTTTGTGGTTTTGTTTTTAAGAATGTTTTTTTTTTCTTTCTTTCCTGTGATTTATTTATTTATCAATTTTTTAGGTTAGGTTAAGTTTATTTTGCTGGTGTTTTTGTGCATTTTTCATTAAGTTGGGTTTATTTTACAGTATTTTTTTTTTTTCTTCAGTGCTTTGCTTGCCTAACTACTTAATCCATAGATGTTAAGATATATTTGCCAATCTAACCTAATGTAACCTAACCTAACCTAACCTAACCTAATCTCAAATATAACCCTAGTTTGTTTGGGTTATTTTTTCATCTACACACATTAATGCACTCTCCGCAGATAAATTATGTTGGTGTGTGTGTGTGTGTGTGTGTGTGTGTGTGTATGTGTGTGTGTGTGCGCAGATAAGCCACCACAACACCACCTCACCCACACAATGGCTAACAATTCATCACCCATCTACTTTCCACTAATTAATTATTATACAACTTAACCAATTATCACCTTACTCATCAATTTCCCAGTCAACAACAGTATTTTATCTAGTTTGGTTAGTTAGGTTAGGAACAAAGTAGAAGAAACAGGAACAATCTAAAATACACAAACCCTAACCTAACCTAACCTAACCTAACCTGAACAAGCCATTAATAAGTTTCACCCACCCACAGTACTTTATCTAGTATGTACGCACCTCTAGGTTAGGAACAAAGTAGAAGAAGCAGCAACAATCTAAAATACACAAACCCTAACCTAACCTAACCTAACCTAACCTGAACAAGCCATTAATAAGTTTCACCCACACACAGTACTTTATCTAGTATGTTTAGGTTAGGAACAAAGTAGAAGAAGCAGCAACAATCTAAAATACACAAACCCTAACCTAACCTAACCTAACCTAATCTGAACAAGCCATTTAATAAGTTTCCCCACACCCACAGGAGCACTGGAAATATGAGCCTTTTAGCGCACACAAGGACGAGAAGGGGGACATTTACGGCCGAGGCACACAGGACATGAAGTGTGTAGGCATGCAGTACATTGAGGCCATCAGGAAACTGCAGAAGGAAGGACGGGGAAAATTTCTGCGCACCATTCACCTCTCCTTTGTCCCTGGTCAGTGTTACGTTTTCCCGGTTTTTGAGGGGAAATTTGGCGTAGGAAAAGGAAAAGGTTATTGAACAGAAGGGCCTACTTAGATGCCAGTTCCCGAGCAGGTCTGAGAGATAGCCAAGAGAAAAGGAGTGTTCAAAGATGGAAATACAGAAGCAGGCAGAGAGTTCCAGAGTGTACCAGAGAAAGGAGGTGAAAGATTGAGAGTACTGGTTAACTCTTGCATTAGGGAGGTGTACAGAATAGATTAACTGTCTTGAAACCTTCCCTTTTCAATGATTTCAGGTCTCAGGAAGGTAGAAAAAATTAATTAAGGTTAGAGGAAGATGGAAATATAATGTATCAGAGAAAGGAGATGAAAGATTGAGACTACTGGTTAACTCTTGCATTAGATAGGTGGACAGAATAGAATAAATATCTTGAAACCTTCCCTCTTCAATGATTTCAGGTCTTAGGAAGGTAGAAAAATTAATTGAGGTTACAGGAAGATGGAAATAGAGAAAGGAGAGAGAAAGAGAGAAAGGAGGTGAAAGATCGAGAGTACTGGTTAACTCTTGCATTAGGGAGGTATACAAAATGGGTTAACTGTCTTCAAACCTTCCCTCTTCAATGAGTTCAAGTGACAGGAAGGTGGAAAAAAATAATTAAGGTTAGAGGAAGATGGAAATAGAGTGTACCAGAGAAAGGAGGTGAAAGATTGAGAGTACTTGTTAACTCTTGCATTAGGGAGGTGGACGGAATAGAATAAATATCTTCAAACCTTCCCTTTTCAATGATTTCAGGTCTCAGGAAGGTGGAAAATTTAATTAAGGTTACAGGAAGATAGAAATAGAGTGTAACAGAGAAGGAGATGAAAGATTGATAGTATTTGTTAACTCTTGCATTAGGGAGGTGGACAGAATAAAATAAATAAAATAAATATCTTGAAACCTTCCCTTTTCAATGATTTCAGGTGACAGGAAGGTAGAAAAATTAATAGAGGTTACAGGAAGATGGAAATAGAGAAAGGAGAGAGAAAGAGAGAAAGGAGATGAAAGATTAAGACTACTGGTTAACTCTTGCATTAGGGAGGTGTACAGAATGGGTTAACTGTCTTCAAACCTTCCCTCTTCAATGAGTTCAGGTGACAGGAAGGTGGAAACACAGAATTAGACAGGAAATTCCAAAATATACCAAACAGACGAAAGATTAACAACACTAGTCAACTCCTACAAAAAATAACACACATTTTTTTCACCTTTCACCTCTGCCTACCTTAAAGAGACAGACACAATCATCACCCCATCACCCCATCACCCCCCCATCACCCCCCCATCACCCACCACTCACCCACGGCTCCCCCACAGATGAGGAAGTGAGTGGAGTGAAAGGAATGAAGCTGTTTATCAAGTCCGAGGCATTTCAGAAGCTCAATGTTGGTTTTGCGCTGGACGAAGGTTATGCCAATGAAGGAGAGGAGTTCTTTGTCTTCTACGGCGAGCGGTCCCCCTGGAGTAAGTTGTTCGTTGTTTGTGTTCCCTTGTGTTGTCGTCGGTGTGTGAATTTGGGGGTTTTTTGAAATTTTTTGTTTGTGTAATGGTGTTTTGTAGTTTCCCTTATTTTTTTTATGTTGTTGTTTTTGTGTTTTGTTTTGTTAATGGTGTTTTTAAAGGGTTGTTTTTATTTTCTTCATTTGTTTTCATTTATTTTGTTTATTTACTTATTTGCTGAATAGACACAAAGTTATGTAAGTGAAAGAATGACAAAGACAATGAAAATATTGCCAAAGAAGAAAAATAATAAAATAAAATAACAAAGATTTAAAAACACAACAAAAAACTAAAACTACAAAAATCGAAACAATGAAAAAAAACACAAAATGATGAAAAACACACTTGAAAACCCATACATCAACATTTTTTTCACTGACATCTACTGTGAGCAAAAGATATATTAGAATTTTATGATAGAATAATGTTTTACTTGACAATGTTGAGAGAGTGGTAGGGGAGTGTATGATATCAATTTGGAGATAAAGAGAAGAGAGAGAGAGAGAGAGATAAGAGACAAGCAGTATTATCAGTCACACACACACACAGCTGAGCATCGTGGGAATTAATATGTATGTGTGTGTGTTCTTGTATGTTTTTTGTTCTTCCTTTTTTCATGTAAGAGTTAATAACAGTAAAGACCAAAATTAAATGTGAATAAAAGGAAAATAACTTAGATTTCTGCATCATCGTTTAAACAGACTTAGTTCCCGAGTGTTAAAATATAAAAATGTCGTTAATTTGTCACCAAAACTATAAAAAGCACCATTAAAACACGCAAAATATAAAAATCTCATTAACTCGTTACCAAAACTATTCAAACACCATTAAAACACGCATCATTGATTAATTTAGACAAAGTTCACAAGAGTGCTTCTGTCTGAAATTAAAATATCTTGACAATTCATCAACAAAATAAAAAAAATAAATAAAATAAACACCATTAAAAACACTTCAATTATATAACAGTATGACCCCAAAGAGCATTGCAGTTCATAGTATAAAAAAACACCATTCATTTTATCACTAAAACTATAAAAAAAAATATCTTGCTAATTCTTCACAAAAACCCACTCAAAATATATACATGAAATACATGCATCTCTTATTAAACAATGATCAGAATGCCTCTCTTCATAATCCTAATTTGATCTTTTTTGTCTTCTCTTTTTTTTCTGTCTTTCTTTTGCTTCTGTCTTTCTTTTCCTTCTGTCTTTCTTTTCCTTCTGTCTTTCTTTTTCTTCTGTCTTTCTTTTGCCGTTCTTTTTCTTTTTCTTTCTCCTTTATCTCTTCTTTTTCTTTCCCTTTCGTTCATTTTCCTTCTCTCTCCTAATCTTAAAAGAAAACATTTTACTCCCAATACAAATCTAACTTAACCAAATCAAAACAAGACTTATTTTTAGGTATTTCAATGCAATTTATAGTCCAAACACAAACCTAAACAAACCTAACCTAACCTAACCTTTTTTTAAGATATTTCATTACAATTCATAGTTTAAATGCAAACCCCCAAACAAACCTAACCTAATTTAACCAAAACAAGCCTTTTTTAAAATATTTCATTACAATTCATAGTTCAAATGCAAACCACAAACCTAACCTAACCTAACCAAACCAAAATAAGACTTTTTTTCAGATATTTCATTACAATTCATACTTAAAATGCAAATCACAAACCTAACCTAACCTAACCAAACCAAAATAAGACTTTTTTAAGATATTTCATTACAATTCATACTTAAAATGCAAACCACAAACCTAACCTAACCTAACCAAACCAAAATAAGACTTTTTTTCAGATATTTCATTACAATTCATACTTAAAATGCAAACCACAAACCTAACCTAACCTAACCTAACCTAACCTAACCTAACCTAACCAAACCAAAATAAGACTTTTTAATATATTTCATTACAATTCATAGTTCAAATCCAAAACACAAACCAAACCTAACCTAACCTAACCTAACCTAACCTAACCTAACCTAACCTGACCTAACCAAACCAAACCAAAATAAGACTTTTTTAAGATATTTCACTACAATTCATACTTAAAATGCAAACCACAAACCAAATATAACCTAACCTAACCTAACCTAACCTAACCTAACCAAACCTAACCTAACCTAACCTAACCAAACCAAAATAAGACTTTTTTAAGATATTTCATTACAATTCATAGTTCAAATACAAACCACAAACCTAACCTAACCTAACCTAACCTAACCTCACCTCACCTCACCTGACATGACCTCCATAGACGTGTATGTGAAGTGTCCAGGTCAGCCGGGTCACGGGTCACAGTTTCTGAAGGACAATGCTGGTGAGAAGATGAGGAAAGTAGTTAATTCCTTCCTGGCCTTCCGTGACCTGGAGGAACAGAGGCTGGAGAGTGACCCCAAGCTTGCCCTGGGAGATGTCACCACTGTTAACCTCACTAAAGTACAGGTGAGTGTGGCTCTCTTTCTCTTTATTTCTTTATTTTATTTCTTTCTTTTATTTCTCTTTTCTTTTTAAATTTTTTTTATATTTTTCTTTTTTCTTTTTTCGTTTCTTTTTTTCATTTTTTCTTTTTTCATTTTTTTCTAACCTCACTAAAGTACATGTTAGTGTCTTTCTTTCTCTTTCTTTATTTTTCTTTTACTTTCTTTTATTTCTCTTTTGTTTTTTCTTTTTTCTATTTCTTTTTTTTCTTGTTTCTTTTTTCATTTTTTCTTTTCTTTATTTGTCTCCCTTTTCCTTTTCTTGTCTCCCTTTTTCTTTTCCCTTTCTTTTTCTTTTTCTAATCTTTCCTTTTCTTTCTCTTTCTTTTCATTCATTTTCTTTCTTTCCTTATTTTAGAGAAAACTTTTATTTCCAAAACAAACCAAAACAAGCCTTATTTTTGTATTCTCTTACAATTTATAGTCCAATACAAACCCAAGACAAGTTTTTTTATATTTTCTTATAATTCAAAGTCCAAAATGCAAACCGTAACTTAATAAAACCAAACCAATCCTTCTTTTTTAATATTCTCTTACAATTTATAGTCTAATACAAACCCTAACCTAACTGAACAAAATCAAGACTTTTTTAATACTTTCTTATAATTTAAACTCCAAAATGCAAACTGTAACTTAATAAAACCAAAACAAGCCTTTTTTTAATATTCTTTTACAATTTATAGCCCTAACCCAACGTAACCTAACTGAACAAAATCAAGACTTTTTATATATTTTCTTATAATTCAAAGTCAAAAATGCAAACTGTAACTTAATAAAACCAAAACAAGCCTTTATTTTAATATTCTTTTACAATTTATAGTCTAACACAAACCCTAACCTAACCTAACCTAACCTAACCAAAATGTAACTTTTTTTATATATTTTCTTATAATTTAGACTCTCTTTTTTAATATTCTCTTACAATTTATAGTCCAACACAAACCCTAACCTAACCTAACTGAACAAAATCAAGACTTTTTTATATATTTTCTTATCATTTAGACTCTCTTTTTTAATATTCTCTTACAATTTATAGTCCAATACATAACCTAACCTAACCTAACCTAACCTAACTATAGCTTTTTTTAATACTTTCTTATAATTGAAAGTCCAAAATGCAAACTATAACCTAGCTAAACGAAGACAAGCATTTTTTTTTATATATTCTACAATTTATAGTCCAATACAAACCCTAACCTAACCTAACAGAACAAAATCAAGACTTTTTTATATTTTTTCTTATAATTCAAAGTCCAAAATGCAAACCGTAACTTAATAAAACCAAAACAAGACTTTTTTAATACTCTCTTACAATTTATAGTCTAATACAAACCCTAACCTAACCTAACCTAACTGAACAAAATCAAGACTTTTTATATATTTTCTTATAATTC
>JAHFWG010000663.1:21603-31753 GCA_020233015.1 Callinectes sapidus | reverse complement strand
AAAAAAAAAGGAAAAAGAATGAAAAAAAGGAAGGGAAAAAAGGAAAGAAAAAAAGGAAGAGGAAACAGAAAAAGAATCAAAGAAAAAAGATAAAAGATAAAAGCAAGAGAAAATAAAAAACAAGAAAGAAAACAACACCAAACCAGAAATAGAAACAACAAACCACCACAGCTAATAACACAAACACACAAAAAATAAACAAAATAAATAAAAAACAAAAATACAAAAAAACAGCAAAATATAAAAACAGACAGACAAACAGCACTCAGGTAAGCACAGGTGAGAACAGGAGAGCTAATGAATCAACAAGTAAGAAAGTAAACAGGTTAAAATAGATTAGATTAGGTTAGGTTAGGTGAGGTTAGGTTAGGTTAGGTTAGGTTAGGTTACTTACTGATCGCAGGAATCTTGAGTCTGTTGCAGCAGGGAAAATCTTCTTGATAAGTTTAATGTTCCTGTGAGAGAGAGAGAGAGAGAGAGAGAGAGAGAGAGAGAGAGAGAGAGAGAGAGAGAGAGAGAGAGAGAGAGAGAGAGATTATTCCATTTAGTTCCTCTTCTTCCTTCCCTTCCTCCTCCTCCTCTTCTTACTATTACTATTTCACTAATCCATTATTCTATTCCCTGTCCTATCAATTAATATCAATCTATTCATCTTTTATTTATTCTTTTTTTCACACACACACACACACACACAAGATAAGATTTTAAAATGTACTTCAATTATCTATTTTCCTAAGTGCTTTATATGACATGTATACTTACTCTTTCTTGCAGGCACCAGAGAAGGCATCCCACCACGCACTCTTTCCATCTTCTACGCATGTTGTTTGGGGTATCTTAGTCTACAGAGAGAGAGAGAGAAAGAGAGAAAAAGAGAGTGTTTTTTAGTATTCTCTCTAATATCTAATTATGATGAAATTTCACTATAAACTGTAAGAAAATATGAAAAAAAAGGTTCTTGTTTTGTCTTTTCTTTGGTCTAATTTTTGTTCTGCTACACACACTACCTCTGTCTTAAGGTTAGGTTAGGTTAGGTTAGGTTAGGTATGGTAACAGACAACCACCACTAATAACACACACACACACACACACACACACACACACAAAATAAATAAATAAAACCACACTAAATATAAAATAGACAAACAAAAACAAATAAACAGTAAATACATACACACAAACACACAAAATAAATCAATAAAACCACACTAAAATATAAAACAGACACACAAAAACAGATAAACAAAAAACACACACACAAAAAGAGAAAAAACACACCAAAACATAAAATAGAAAAATAAACTGATAAACACACACACACACACAAAAAAAAAAAAATAAATAAAATACACAAACAAAAACAGATAAGCAATAAAAACACACACACAAAAACAGAAAAAAAACACAACAAAACATAAAAAAACACAAACAAAAACCAATAAACACACACACACACACACACACACACACACACACACACACACACACACCTGAGTCTCAAACGTCATAGTAACGTCCGCAGCAGCCTCCCTACACCACCCTCGCATCCTCTCCTCCAGCTCGTCAAAATCAACAGTTGGGGGAACGCGAATGTTGAAACCCAGCGTGAACTCTGCTGGGATAACATTGAACTGCACACCGCCCTGGGGAAATATTAGGTTAGGTTAAGTTAGGTTAGGGTATGTATTGGACTATAAATTGTAGAATATATAAAAAAAAAATGCTTGTCTTCGTTTAGTTAGGTTATAGTTTGCATTTTGGACTTTCAATTATAAGAAAGTATTAAAAAAAGCTATAGTTTGGTTAGGTTAGGTTAGGTTAGGATTTGTGTTAGACTATAAATTGTAAGAGAATATTAAAAAAGAGAGTCTAAATGATAAGAAAATATATAAGAAAGTTACAGTTTGGTTAGGTTAGGTTAGGTTAGGTTAGGGTTTGTATTGGACTATAAATTGTAAGAGAATATTAAAAAAGAGAGTCTAAATGATAAGAAAATATATAAAAAAGTTACAGTTTGGTTAGGTTAGGTTAGGTTAGGTTAGGGTTTGTATTGGACTATAAATTGTAAGAGAATATTAAAAAAGAGAGTCTAAATGATAAGAAAATATATAAAAAAGTTACAGTTTGGTTAGGTTAGGTTAGGTTAGGTTAGGGTTTGTATTGGACTATAAATTGTAAGAGAATATTAAAAAAGAGAGTCTAAATGATAAGAAAATATATAAAAAAGTTACAGTTTGGTTAGGTTAGGTTAGGTTAGGTTAGGGTTTGTATTGGACTATAAATTGTAAGAGAATATTAAAAAAGAGAGTCTAAATGATAAGAAAATATATAAAAAAGTTACAGTTTGGTTAGGTTAGGTTAGGTTAGGTTAGGGTTTGTGTTGGACTATAAATTGTAAAAGAATATTAAAAAAAGGCTTGTTTTGGTTTTATTAAGTTACGGATTGCATTTTGGAGTTTAAATTATGAGAAAATATATTAAAAAGTCTTGTTTTGGTTAAGTTTGGTTTGTTTTGGGAATAAAAAGTTTTCTCTAAAATAAGGAAAGAAAGAAAATGAAAGAGAAAGAGATAGAAAAGGAAAGATAAGAGAGAAAAAGAAAAAGAAAGGGAAAAGAAAAAGGGAGACAAGGAAAGAGAAAGAAAGACAAATAAAGAAAAGAAAAAATGAAAAAAGAAACAAGAAAAAAAAAGAAATAGAAAAAAGAAAAAACAAAAGAGAAATAAAAGAAAGTAAAAGAAAAATAAAGAAAGAGAAAGAAAGACACTAACATGTACTTTAGTGAGGTTAGAAAAAAAAGAAAAAAGAAAAAATGAAAAAAAGAAACGAAAAAAGAAAAAAGAAAAATATAAAAAAAATATAAAAAGAAAAGAGAAATAAAAGAAAGAAATAAAATAAAGAAATAAAGAGAAAGAGAGCCACTCACCTGTACTTTAGTGAGGTTGACAGTGGTGACATCTCCCAGGGCAAGCTTGGGGTCACTCTCTAGCCTCTGTTCCTCCAGGTCACGGAAGGCCAGGAAGGAATTAACTACTTTCCTCATCTTCTCACCCGCGTTGTCCTTCAGAAACTGTGACCCGTGACCCGGCTGACCTGGGCACTTCACATACACGTCTATGGAGGTCATGTCAGGTCAGGTGAGGTGAGGTTAGGTTAGGTTAGGTTAGGTTAGGTTTGTGGTTTGTATTTGAACTATGAATTGTAATGAAATATCTTAAAAAAAGTCTTATTTTGGTTTGGTTTGGTTTGGTTTGGTTAGGTCAGGTTAGGTTAGGTTACGTTAGGTTAGATTTGGTTTGTGGTTTGCATTTTAAGTATGAATTGTAATGAAATATCTTAAAAGTTTTGGTTTGGTTAGGTTAGGTTAGGTTAGGTTATATTTGGTTTGTGGTTTGCATTTGAACTATGAATTGTAGTGAAATATCTTAAAAAAGTCTTATTTTGGTTTGGTTTGGTTAGGTTAGGTTAGGTTAGGTTTGATTATATTTGGTTTGTGGTTTGCATTTTAAGTATGAATTGTAATGAAATATCTTTAAAAAAGTCTTATTTTGATTAGGTTAGGTTAGGTTAGGTTATATTTAGTTTGTGGTTTGCATTTGAACTATGAATTGTAGTGAAAAATCTTAAAAAGTCTTATTTTGGTTTGGTTTGGTTAGGTTAGGTTAGGTTAGGTTAGATTTGGTTTGTGTTTTGCAATTTAAGTATGAATTGTAATGAAATATCTGAAAAAAGTCTTATTTTGGTTTGGTTAGGTTAGGTTAGGTTAGGTTAGGTTAGGTTTGTGGTTTGCATTTGAACTATGAATTGTAATGAAATATTTTAAAAAAGGCTTGTTTTGGTTAAATTAGGTTAGGTTTGTTTGGGGGTTTGCATTTAAACTATGAATTGTAATGAAATATCTTAAAAAAAGGTTAGGTTAGGTTAGGTTTGTTTAGGTTTGTGTTTGGACTATAAATTGCATTGAAATACCTAAAAATAAGTCTTGTTTTGGTTTGATTAGGTTAGATTTGTATTGGGAGTAAAATTTTTCTCTAAGATTAGGAGAGAGAAGGAAAATGAACGAGAGAGAGAGAAGGAAAATGAACGAGAGAGAAAGAAAGGAAAAGAAAAAGAAGAAAGAAAAAAGAAAAAGAAAGGTAAAAGGAAGACAGAAGGAAAAGAAAGACAAAAAGAAAAGAAAGACAGAAAGAAAAAAGACAGAAGGAAAAAAGAAGACAAAAAAGATTAGGTTAGCATTATGAAGAGAGGCATTCTGATCAATGTTTAAAAAGAGATGCATGTGTTTTATGTATATATTTTGAGTGGATTTCAGTGAAGAATTAGGAAGATATTTTTTTTATAGTTTTAGTTAAAAATTAATGGTATTTTTTATACTGTGAACTGCAATGCTCTTTGGGGTCATACTGTTAAATAATTGAAGTGTTTTTAATGGCGTTTATTTTATTTATTTTTTTTATTTTGTTGATGAGTTGTCAAGATATTTTAATTCCAGACAGAAACACTCTTGAGAACTTTGTCTAAATTAATTAATGATGTGTGTTTTAATGGTGCTTCAATAGTTTTGGTGACGAGTTAATGAGATTTTTATATTTTACGTGTTTTAATGGTGTTTTTTATAGTTTTGGTGACAAATTAACGACATTTTTATATTTTCACACTCGGGAACTAAGTCTGTTTAAACGATGACGCAGGAATCTAAGTTATTTTCCTTTTATTCACATTTAATTTTGGTCTTTACTGTTATTAACTCTTACATGAAAAAAGAAGAACAAAAAACATACAAGAACACACACACATACATATTAATTCCCACAATGCTCAGCTGTGTGTGTGTGACTGATAATACTGCTTGTCTCTTATCTCTCTCTCTCTCTCTCTTCTCTTTATCTCCAAATTGATATCATACACTTCCCTATCACTCTCTCAACATTGTCAAGTAAAACAGTATTCTATCATAAAATTCTAATATATCTTTTGTTCACAGTTGATGTTGGTGAAAATAATGTTGATGTATGGGTTTTCAAGTGTGTTTTTCATCATTTTGTGTTCTTTTTCATTGTTTTTATTGTAGTCTTAGTTTTTTGTTGTGTTTTTAAATCTTTGTTATTTTATTTTATTATTTTTCTTCTTTGGCAATATTTTCATTGTCTTTGTCATTCTTTGACTTACATAGCTTTGTGTATATTCAGCAAATAAGTAAACAAATAAAATAAATGAAAACAAATGAAGAGAATAAAAGCAACCCTTCAAAAACACCATTAACAAATCAAAACACAAAAACAACACCATAAAAAAAATAAAGGAAACTACAAAACACCATTACACAAACAAAAAAATTCAAAAAACCCCCAAATTCACAAACCGATGACAACACAAGGGAACACAAACAACGAACAACTTACTCCAGGGGGACCGCTCGCCGTAGAAGACAAAGAACTCCTCTCCTTCATTGGCATAACCTTCGTCCAGCGCAAAACCAACATTGAGCTTCTGAAATGCCTCGGACTTGATCAACAGCTTCATTCCCTTTACTCCACTCACTTCCTCATCTGTGGGGGAGCCGTGGGTGAGTGGTGGGTGAGTGGTGGGTGATGGGGGGGTGATGGGGGGGTGATGAGGTGATGTGTGGGTGATGATTGTGTCTGTCTCTCTAAGGTAGGCAGAGGTGAAAGGTGAAAAAAATGTGTGTTATTTTTTGTAGGAGTTGACTAGTGTTGTTAATCTTTCGTCTGTTTGGTATATTTTGGAATTTCCTGTCTGATTCTGTGTTTCCATCTTCCTGTCACTTGAACTCATTGAAGAGGGAAGGTTTGAAGACAGTTAACCCATTCTGTACACCTCCCTAATGCAAGAGTTAACCAGTAGTCTCAATCTTTTACCTCCTTTCTCTCTTTCTCTCTCCTTTCTCTATTTCCATCTTCCTCTAACCTTAATTAATTTTTTTTACCTTCCTGAGACCTAAAATCCTTGAAAAGGGAAGGTTTCAAGATATTTATTCTATTCCGTCCACCTTCCTAATGCAAGAGTTAACAAGTAGTCTTAATCTTTCATCTCCTTTCTCTGGTACATTATATTTCCATCTTCCTCTAACCTTAATTAATTTTTTCTACCTTCCTAAGACTTGAAATCATTGAAAAGGGAAGGTTTCAAGACAGTTAACCTATTCCGTCCACCTTCCTAATGCAAGAGTTAACAAGTAGTCTTAATCTTTCATCTCCTTTCTCTGGTACATTATATTTCCATCTTCCTCTAACCTGAATGAATTTTTCTACCTTCCTGAGACCTGAAATCATTGAAAAGGGAAGGTTTCAAGACAGTTAACCTATTCTGTACACCTTTTTAATGCAAGAGTTAACCAGTACTCTTAATCTTTCATCTCCTTTCTCTGGTACACTCTATTACCACCTTCCTGTAACCTCAATTAATTTTTTTTACCTTCCTGTCACCTGAAATCATTGAAAAGGGAAGGTTTGAAGATATTTATTCTATTCTGTCCACCTCCCTAATGCAAGAGTTAACAAGTACTCTCATTCTTTCACCTCCTTTCTCTGGTACACTCTGTAACTCCCTGCCTGCTTCTGTATTTCCACCTTCCTGTCACCTGAACACATTGATAAAGAAGGTTTGAAGACACTGTTTCTCTTGGCTATCTCTCAGACCTGCTGGGGAACTGGCATCTAAGTAGGCCCTTCCGTTCAATAACCTTTTCCTTTTCCTACGCCAGATTTCCCCTCAAAAACCGGGAAGAGGTAACACTGACCAGGGACAAAGGAGAGGTGAATGGTGCGCAGAAATTTTCCCCGTCCTTCCTTCTGTAGTTTCCTGATGGCCTCAATGTACTGGATGCCTACACACTTCATGTCCTGTGTGCCTCGGCCGTAAATGTCCCCCTTCTCGTCCTTGTGTGCGCTAAAAGGCTCATATTTCCAGTGCTCCTGTGGGTGTGGGGGAAACTTATTAAATGGCTTGTTCAGATTAGGTTAGGTTAGGGTTTGTGTATTTTAGATTGTTGCTGCTTCTTCTACTTTGTTCCTAACCTAAACATACTAGATAAAGTACTGTGTGTGGGTGAAACTTATTAAATGGCTTGTTCAGGTTAGGTTAGGTTAGGTTAGGTTAGGTTAGGGTTTGTGTATTTTAGATTGTTGCTGCTTCTTCTACTTTGTTCCTAACCTAGAGGTGCGTACATACTAGATAAAGTACTGTGTGTGGGGGAAACTTATTAAATGGCTTGTTCAGGTTAGGTTAGGTTTGGTTAGGGTTTGTGTATTTTAGATTGTTGCTGCTTCTTCTACTTTGTTCCTAACCTAAAGGTGCGTCCACACTAGATAAAGTACTGTGGGTGGGGAAACTTATTAATGGCTTGTTCAGGTTAGGTTAGGTTAGGTTAGGTTAGGGTTTGTGTATTTTAGATTGTTCCTGTTTCTTCTACTTTGTTCCTAACCTAGAGGTGCGTACATACTAGATAAAGTACTGTGTGTGGGTGAAACTTATTAATGGTTTGTTCAGGTTAGGTTAGGTTAGGTTAGGTTAGGGTTTGTGTATTTTAGATTGTTCCTGTTTCTTCTACTTTGTTCCTAACCTAAAGGTGCGTCCACACTAGATAAAGTACTGTGGGTGGGGAAACTTATTAATGGCTTGTTCAGGTCAGGTTAGGTTAGGTTAGGTTAGGGTTTAAGTATTTTTTAGATCGTTCCTGTTTCTTCTACTTTGTTCCTAACCTAACTAACCAAACTAGATAAAATACTGTTGTTGACTGGGAAATTGATAAGTAAGGTGATAATTGGTTAAGTTGTATAATAATTAATTAGTAGAAAGTAGATGGGTGATGAATTGTTAGCCATTGTGTGGGTGAGGTGGTGTTGTGGTGGCTTATCTGCGCACACACACACACATACACACACACACACACACACACCAACATAATTTATCTGCGGAGAGTGCATTAATGTGTGTAGATTAAAAAATAACCCAAATAAACTAGGGTTATACTTGAGATTAGGTTAGGTTAGGTTAGGTTACATTAGGTTAGATTGGCAAATATATCTTAACATCTATGGATTAAGTAGTTAGGCAAGCAAAGCACTGAAGAAAAAAAAAACTGTAAAATAAACCTAACTTAATGAAAAATGCACAAAAACACCAGCAAAATAAACTTAACCTAACCTAAAAAAATGAATAAATAAATAAATCACAGAAAAGAAAGAAAAAAAAAAACATTCTTAAAAACAAAACCACAAAAAATCTTAAAAAATAAAGTAGAAAAAACAGAAAAAATAACAAGAAAACAAAAATAACAAACCATAAAAGATATAAACACACACACACACACACAAAATACCAAACAAACAACAACAACAACAATAACAATAACAACCTACAGGGAACACTGGAACAACATCAGTGTGTGAATTGAGCAGAATAGATGGCAGGGATGGGTTGGAGCCAGGCAGGGTGAGAATGACGGTAGGGGCTGCAGGGGCAAACTCAATGACCTGCACCTCCGCCCCTAACTCCTTCCCCTGCCTCCTGAGAAACGCTGTGCAGGGACCTGGGGAAACGGAATGGGGTTACGTTAGATTAGGTTAGGTTAGGTTAATTTTTTATTCTTTTTATTTATTTATTTTTATTTTATTTTTTGTAAGAAGGGGAAACGGAATGGGAAGGGAAACGGAATGGGAAGAAAACGGAATGGGAAAACGGAATGGGAAGGGGAACGGAATGGGGTTACGTTAGGTTAGGTTAGGTTAGTTTTTTATTCTTTTTATTTATTTTTTTCATAAGAAGGGCAACAAAATGGTAAAAACAAATAAAGCCCACTATTATGGTCAGGTTAATGGGGTTGGTTAGGTTAGGTTAGGTTAGAGAGGAGTTAATTTAGGGTTTTTCTTTTCTTTTTCTTTTTCTTTATTTTTTTTTTTGTAAGAGGGAAGAACAAAACAAGCCCACTAATTTGCCAGTTCCCTTAAAAGGTCAAAATAATCATCCGAAAGTCAGGAACAAATATCTCGGCTTGATTAGGGTTCAGTTCAATTAGGTTAGGAACATTTCAATTAGAGAATAGAAAATAGAACTACTTTTTGTGATTAGTTTATGTTAGGACAAGTTCGGTTAGGTTAGGTTAGGTTAGGAAAGTTTAGGTTAGTTAAGGGTAAGTTACGTCAGATTAAAAGCAGGGAAATAAGGTTACAGGGGTAGATTAGGTTAGGTTAGGGTTAGATTAGGTTAGGATAAGGTGGAGAGGAAGGCAGAAATAGGGATAAGTTAGGTTAGGGTACGTTAGGGACATTGAAGAAGAGAAATGGAGTTATTAGGGTTATATTTGAGATTAGATTAGGTTAGGTTAGGTTACATTAGGTTAGATTGGCAAATAAGTCTTAATATCTATAGATTAAGTAGTTAGGTTAGCAAAGCACTTAAGAAAGAAAAAAAAACAGAAAACTAAACCTAACTTAATGAAAAATGCACAAAAACACCACCGAAATAAACTTAACCTAACATAAAAAATGAATAAATAAATAAATAACAGAAAAGAAAACAAAAAACATTCTTAAAAATAAACCACAAAAAATCTTAAAAAGTAAAGTAGAAAAAACAGAAAAATAACAAGAAAACAAAAATAACAAACCATAAAAGATATAAACACACACACACACACACACACATAAAAAGGCATATAAGTACATAAACCATCAAATTATATCCACATATGTTGTATAAATTTCACAAGTGTGTCTTTGAGGGGCAATAATATGCTAGACCAGGAAGATCATTAATGAAGAGGAAGATTGACAAGGAAAACGAAAGAAAATAAAGTAATGATGAAGAGGAAGAGGAAAGAAGGAAGGAGAGATAAGAGATAGAGAGAGAGAGGAGAGAGAAAAATTAGAAAAAGAAAGGAGAGGAAGAGGAAAATAAGAGAAGAGATAGAGAGATAAAGAAATTAGGAAAGAAAAGAAAGGAGGAGAGGAAGAGAGGAAAAGAAGAGAAGAGGAGAAAAGAGAGAAATTCAGAAAGAAAATAAAAGAGAAGAGGAAGAGAGGAAAGGAAGAGGAGAAAAGAGAAGATAAGAGAAAGAAAATGGGAAAAGGTGTAAGACAACCAGAATAAAAAGTGAACTAGAGAGAAAAAAAGTAAGAGAAAAAAAATCA
>JAHFWG010000168.1:147296-157321 GCA_020233015.1 Callinectes sapidus | reverse complement strand
TCCCGTAAAAAAGCCCACCTTGTATGAATAAATATGACTAACAGAAGATAAAATGCATGAAAAAGAAAGAAAGATTGGCCTGTGATAAGAAAAAAAGGAGTTAAATAAGGATAGCGAATGAAGTGGTGGTGAAAGAAGATAGAAGACATGGAAGATTGATTGGCTATGGTCTAACAAAAAGGACAATAGGAAATGAAGATAGTGAATGAATTGGTGATAATGGTGATGAGAATGAAAATAGTACAGACACTCGTCATTAATCTTCAGACCTCCATAGAACCTTCCTAATGTCAGCAAAATCGTCTTATCAAAGTCAAAACTGGTGGTAAAAATGTGTCCCAGTACTGGAAGGGTTAAATATGTAGTACAGATGAAGGTTTGAAGTTGTTTAAAAATGTACATTCTCTGCCAAATTTTAGTATATTACACGTTTGGAGATAATTAACGAGGGAAAGTAATTATATAACGATTAACTAGCGCAGTGTTAATTAGGTAGTTCCGACAGTTTACAAGCAGGGAATGACGCATCAATATGGGGACATAATGGCGGTGTTTCTAAAAGGGAGTGGCACCTCAGTGGACATTTTTCCCGCCATTTCTTGCCCCTGCCCAATGAATCCATTACATAAAGGATTACGATACTGGAATGTACATTTGACACAAGCTGAGCCTATGTAAGCTTAGTTTAGGCCTCCCTCACCACCGCCACGCCGCCCCGTCACACCCCCGGGCCTCCGTCACGCACCACCACCGCCTCCCGCGTTCCTCCGCCCCTCCGAGGCTCCCAAGGTCACTACTCTGATGATGACTGTGACTGAGCCTCGCAGTGCCTCGGGCGGGGACTGGGCGACATGGTGACTGGTGGTTATTACGAGGACTACCACCACCACCATCATTGCTACTACTACTGCTACGATCACTGCTACTCCCATCATTCACAGGAAACGATAGCTTTGCTAGCTAACCAACAAGTGTTTCTACAAAGATCAGGTTCCATAATCAAATTCTGCCGTCTGCTTTTCGTTTGAGAGAGTAGCAAACAAAGAACTGGCAAGAGAAAGAGGCCAATTCCAGTTTTTTTTTAAACCTAACCTAACCCAAACCATTCCTAACATTGGTAAGTTTCCGAACAAAGAAAATATGGAAATTCGTCCCTCCCCCCCTCTCTCTCTCTAGGGATAATTTGAGAGGATGATGATGATGATAACACATTAGAGGCAGCCTTCATCATCATAACAACATCTCCCTATATCAATTAATTCCCAGCACATTAGCCTCTCTCCTCATCTCCCTCGCTCGTCCCTTGCTTCATTACCCTAACTACGTAATGATAGTGATGCCCAGGTGATGCTTAGACGCCATCTGCTGCCTGGGTCCAACGCCGCATGTTTATAACCTCATCTTATCCTTCCCATCTGCTCGTCTATCCCTATTCTCTTCTTTCCAAAACTTTTCTTCTCTCCAAACCTACCAATCTCTTCTTTTCAAGTTCGTTTTCTTTATCTAAAATTTCTATTAAACTTTGTGGGTTTATTTCTTCTATCTATTGTCTTTTATGTGGTTGTTAGATTACTTTCTTAAATAAAAGAGGTTCTTGTGTTTTCTATTGATTTCATTTGTTTTTTAACCATAATGTTCAAATCAAGTCGAAACTTAGCATCTTCTTTAAAGACTTAATACAAAAGTAAACAAATAATCAAATAAATAAGTAAATACATAAAATGAAATAAAAATAAACCTCATACCTTCTCTAAAATACCTTTCCTTTGTATCCACCTGTCCATATTATTTCCAAACCCAACGAACTTTCACTTCCACCCAACAATTTGTCTTTCTCAATTCATCTTTTCACAAATTTCCAACCCAGCAAACTTCCTTACCTACAGTGCCTCTATTTCATTCTCTCTTTCCTTCCATACATTTCCAAACTCCAAACCCTTTCTACGTTATGGGCCAACTCCTTCCTTTCGTTCCTAATGCATCCCTTCCGTTCTTAATCCACCTCTTCCGCTCTTAACTCGCGGCCCTTTCTCTCGCGCACAGCCCTCCCAGAACACCGAGAAATGTAGGATTCCAGACTACAATGCACACGGCACGAGACCTGAGCCTGGAACTGGAACGGGAGGCTATGCAACAAAGAAAGATTTAAAGAGAGAGGAGAACGCCTTAAGAAAGAAAACTGGCGGGAAAAACAAAGACTACATGCGAGTGTCTGAAATAGTGTTGCCTGGAATGTGCTTTACGGCTGGAAAACAAACAATATTTCCAGGAAGTAAACTCCTTTAGACACGTTTTCGTATTTATTCTGCTTATTATTGGGCGATTTTACGCAGTTTCAGATGGGGATTAATTCTATGACCTCCATACAGCCTTCCTAATGTCAACAAATTCGTCTTATCATACTCAAAACCTATGGTAAAAATGTGTCCCAGTACTGAAGAGGCTAAGGAGGAAAACATACGAATGACAACAAATAGAAAACAAGGACAGGATGAGGTTTTGAATAAGATGGACTGGAATGGCAAAGTAAAACAAATTCCCTGTAATTAGAGGAAGAAAAAGGAACAAGGAATGGCTGCAATAAAGTGAAATAAAATAAATGTGAAATAGACAATGCTTATTCACCGCACAAAAGATCTACCCAAATAAGAACTGGATACGCATCTCCAAACTCTCTCTCTCTCTGGTACCATCTTGTGGAAGGGGAAGTGATGCTGGAATGCAACTCAAGGGAACACTCTCCTGGTAACAAAACATGCCAAACAAGCCGCAGTACAAGACACGCGCTCCAAATACAGACTGGATGAGGACGTCTGAAATGAAGTGGAGCTGGGAAAGGAACTCCTGTCCTTGAACAATGCGAGTGTAGCCAGACAACACCACGCCAACTAACAACAACTGGAGAGGCATGGCTGGAAGTGCTTGGTGAAGGAACGAACTTAGAGACTGGATAAGGAAGTCAGGTATGCCGTGTACCTCAAAAAAAAGGAAAAAAAAAAGAAAGAAAGAAACTAGTACATCCAAATAAATCCTCGCTGTTAAGTACCGAAGCAACGTCTGGTGCTGGAACTGACTCAAAAGGCCTGGATAGAAACGGCTGGAAGAAATGGTAGTATTCAAACAACCGCCACAAATGTACTATGGAGAGAGACATCCGGAAAAATGGCTGATGCTGGAACTGACTTGGGGCGTCTGGAGTAGTGAAGTTTGAGGTGGGGGGGAAAAAGAATTAATACACGCTAGTACTCTCACACAATAAGAACCCGTCACAAAGGGGGAAGGAAGTCTGGAACAGTGTCTACCGCTGGCACTGACATAGGGACTGGTTCTGGGATTTAGACGCCGCTCAAAAGCCACAGCAGCCGGCGCCGGAACGAGTTTTACTACCTCCCAATAAGCAGAGTGCGCCGCGGGCCGGACAGGATGCGACCGCGACCACCACCACCACCACCACCACCACCAGTACCTGAACCCGCCCCGCTGCTGCTGCTGCTGCTGCTGCTGCTGCTGCTGCTGCTGCTGCCTGCCTGCCTCGCTGCTCCCCTGCCCTCTGCAAGGTCGAGTGAGTCTCCTTCACAACACGCGGGTACACACCTTCACTCCTGGTAATGATCTACACCTCTGGCTGGATTCTCGCCCATTACGTTGCCGCCTTACGTGTCCAGGTGTGGTTGTCAGTCTGGTCACCTGCCACACACACTCACTTCATCTGCGCCGTGTCTTCCTTCAATCTTCCCTCCCCTGATGGGGTTAAGGAATCTATAATTTGTCAGGTTTTGAACGGGAGGCTGACAGCGGATTAGGCCGAGAGTGAAGTGCATGATGCAGTTGTTGTCTGTCTGGCCGCAAGTGTATTACATAGACCTGTGCATTACCTGTCTGTGTTCATAAAGTTAAGTGACATCCATTACTATTATCATTATTAGCGTCATTGTTATGATTATTATTAGTGTCATTGTTATTATGGGTCTATAATTGGGAACGACGAGTGTATACGTGTCGTGCTTTGTTTGCGCTTCTCCAGGTGCACGATAGATAAACCGATCATTAACCTACACCCTCCAATAGAACACCTGCTCATCCATGTTGCTGCTTCAATTAGCACACCAACTTTAAAGGTGACAAATGACCCACGCTTTATACTGGAGCATCACGAATACCTGCAGCACCTGTTAGTGTGATGCACGGCTCCCATACACAGGGACATGGGGATATAATTAACGACTACAGGTTATGGTAATAGCTCTGGCCCTTACTTGGCAGCCACACTGTCCTGAAAGCCGCTTCCCTCCGTTTCCCGCAGCTGAGTAAGGGAGTTTCGGCGTCTTCAAACAGGGACTCAGGTATATAGGGTTACCTGAGGCTCTGCTTCTATAATGAACTCCTGTCAACCGTCAGACATTACTGCCATTTGTATTCCTTCCCGTCTGACACTTCTGTAGCATTCCGTACCGACCTTGCTAGTGACGCCAGCCTTCGTGTAGGTAAGAGCAGGGCCGTGGTGGCTGGTTATGTAGGCGGTTTATTATCAATGCCATCCATGCTGATCCTCTACATTACTCTATTTTTTCATTTCTAAGTGATGAGTTCTATTCTTAACTTTTAATTCACTAGTATCTTCATTTATTTTGACTTTAACCTTGTTTTTCCCCACTGTTGACATGTTAAAGGTTCCTGTGTGTGTGTGTGTGTGTGTGTGTGTGTGTGTGTGTGTGTGTGTGTGTGTGTGTGTGTGTAAATCGTAGGTTGGTATTCTCAAACACATCTGTATTTCATCTCCACCATTTCAAAAGGCTTGACTTTAATTTACACCAGTTTTTAAGATGTTTTTTTTATGGTTCTAGAGGCAGAGTGACAAGATTTCTACATCATTAACTGGAGAAACACTTGAAAATCCCGCTAGTCATCTCTGTGGCCTTGGAAAACAGTCGTGATGAGAGAGCATAGCGTTTCTGATTACGGACCACAACCTTTCCATTGTCGTAGAATTTCCTAAGTCACTGATTTAAATATAATCTTGTATGCTTGCAAAACAAAATAACACCATCATTACTCACACATTATTACCACGCATCTTTGTTTCCCACGTTCAAATGTCCACGCCGGGTACTCATCACTATATTTGCCTCCCGCCATGACGCACCAAAGCAGCGACGCTCCCTCTTGGTCACGACCCATAACCTGTACCACGGAGCCAGCCACTCACTCCCTTCATAGGCGACACAAATAGACCAAACACATGGCGAGTGTTTAACACATGGAGACTTTCTAAGGGTAATCTAACCTAATGTAACGAAGCCAATCAATCACTTCAAAGCTGATACAAATAGACACATGAAGAGTGACTGATCATTATTTCTTTCTCTGGTAAACTCCGGAACGCCCTACCTGCTTCTATATTTCTAATTCCCTATGACTTTATTTAAGAGGGAGGTTTCAAGACATCTTTTAACCTGCAGGGGGACTGGCAAATTAGTGTTTCCTCTTATTTTCATTGTTTTTGTTACCCCTGATCAGCTTCCCCTCCTTACATAAAAAAGGGAAACCTAACCAAACCTGAGCTGAGGGGTGAGTGTTGCGTACCCTTGCCATGTCTTTGCGCCTTTAGTCTGCTCCTATTTCATGGCGGACTTTCCCTGGATGGCATGTCCGTGCAGTAATAGCAGGTTAATTACACCATCTATCAGCGTCACCCATACACGGGGGGTGGACTTATGGATTAGCAAGGCAGGCGGTGTTGTCATTGTGTTCACGTGTCGCTTCGCCTGTTTCATAGAGTGTGTTGAAATTGTTGAGGTGGTGTGACTGATGGTGTAGCGTGTCACGGGTGCTGCTGCTGCTGCTGCTGCTACTGGTAAGTTTCATGGTGTCGACTGTTTTTTTTTTTAATCTAAGCCGGCCAACACGATAAAAATGCTAACTAATTTGCCAGTCCGAAAGAGTCAGCTAAAAGATAAGCAGTCTTGAATCCTTCCTCTTAAATAAAATAAAGTCACTGGAAGTTGTAAATATAAAAGTATGGGTTTTTTCCCCCAGTTATCTACATTTTTTTTTCAGCCGTACAGCTTCGTGTCAGGCTGTTAATAGCTAGCATGGGGAATATGTATGGCTTCTCCCTATTTTGCCGGTACACATATATTTCTATTCCCTCCATAGCCTGACAAAGAGCCGCTGCAGGAAAAATGTAAATACAATTCGTGAAACAAACCAACTACAAACAAAAACTAGATGATAATGTCGCGTGGGGAATATGTATGGCCTCGTCTTTTTTTTACTCGTACAAATGTTTTTATTCCCTCCGCACCATGACTAGTAAAAAAAAGAGCCATTGTAGTACGAAAGTAAATACAATTCGTGAAGCAGACCAACTACAAACAAAAACTACAGCCTTATAACACAACTACTACTTAACTTAACCCCTTCAGTACCATGACGAGTTTTCAAATACATAATTATATACTGCTTGATATCTAAGGATTTTATACAACTTCAGAAACTCAGGTGGAGAAAAAATGGTGCAGACTCTGTCCTTTAATCTTCTGACTTCCATACACCCAAGCTAATGTCAACAAACTCATCCATTCCACTCAAATCTAATGGTAAAAAATGCGTCCCAGTAATGAAGTTAACAGAGATTAGTAATACCCTAGTTAGCAACAGCAGCAGCAGCAGCAGCACTCATCACCCATTAATTCACAGCTTCTAAGGGTCACATCACCTCTCATCACCTGCCATCACCACCCTAAGACAACTGACATCTCCACCATTCCCTGGCGCCACACCTGTGCTGCCCCATCACATTGCTGCTCCCCAGTGTTTGTCTCACCTGGCCTCCCCTGCCGCACCCACTCACCACTTGGCACACTGGCGAACACCACCACAAATCAACCTGCAGACGCACACCCTCACCATCCCACCACCTGGCTCTACCATTGCTTTCTCGGGTAAACTCTGGAACTCCTCACCTGCTTCTAAATTTCCAACTTATTATGACTTTATTTAATAGGGAGGTTTGAATATATTTGTTCTGACTTTCGGCTGATTCTTTAGACCTATAAGGGGACTGGCAAATAAGTGTTTTTTTCTTTTCATTGTTTTTGTTACCCTTGGCCAGCTTTCCTCTCTTACATAACGAAAGGGTAATGATTCAACGGAGATACTTCATAGCTGGTCCATAAAAGGTATTAACCCCTTCAGTACTGGAACGCATTTTTCATATTTATCCTCATTATCATCTATCGATTTTATATAGCTTCAGAAACACATGCGGGGATTGAAATGGCCATTAATCTTCTGACTCCCATAGACCCTTACTAATATCAATAAAATCGTCTAATCACACCTAAAACTCACGGTAAAAATTTGTCCCAGTATTGAAGAATTAAAAACCGGAAACAATTCATGAGTTACTACATAAAAAAATACTCTGAAAACTTAAGCAATTCATTCACAGGGTGCCTTAATAGAACAGCTGGCCATTTACTCTCGCATACTTCAAACTTGTTCCCCCACACCATCAACGCTCACCTCAAACGCAGCGAGTCTCTTCTGCTGCAACACTTAAGGTCAAACAACACATCGACTCAACTCATCCCGCTGTGTATTATGTCTTTATAAATATCCATTCTTGTAAACCGACTTGAATTCATTTTGGTGGTTGTATTATTACTTTCCCTTTTAATCAAGATGGCTGTCTCTTTTTGGGTAATAAAACGTATCATTACCATTTGTTTTCACGTCACCTACACCACTCGCCCCTCAACACCATTGCTAAGTATGTTCATGGGGGGTGGGGGGTGCTGGGGGGGGAGGGGGCTATATATGGTGTATTGAGAAACCACTCCCATTCAGACAAGTCTTATAATTTGGGTGGAATTAAAGCATCTCATCTCCTCCTCTCTCTCTCTCTAAAATTTATCTTTTATCGTTACTTCTTGCATATTTAGTTGCCATAAGATAAACAAACCCATTACACAAAGATAGATAGATAAAAAATAAGACCAATACAAAATACGATAAAAATTCGAGACAAAGGAGTAGACACCAAACACACGCAATACATACACCCCTCGTCCCTGCAGCGCCTCAACACACCACCTACCTGCCTGCTCTACCTACCCACCAGCCCACCAGGTGACCCCACAACACCAACTAATGAATCACCACCTGCAGCTCTTCAATTTACCCAAAAACATTCATCACATTTTAAAAGGATAATATCTCTCACCTTAACCCTCTCCCAGCCCCCCCCCTCACCCTCACCCTCTCTCCCACACTCTCCCAACACACGCAATGACTGACGCAGATGACGGGGGAATACACTAATAACGAACACCAGTCACGTGAGGGGAAGGTTAGTGGTCAGTAATTTATGGAGGAGTTATGTTAATGCGTTGGGATACAGGTGGGTGTAGGGACAGTGGAATGCAGAGGTGGTGGTGGTGGTGTTTGTATTTTCTGGGGGTGTTGACAGTGTTATGAAATGGTAAACAGGTTAGGTGGTGATGGTGGTGGTGGCGTATGTTCGAGGTCTAAGGATGCTGTGGTGTGGACAAAAGTGGTGCATTGTGGGAAAATAGCAGTTTTTTTTATTGTAAGACGGGGGCAGCTGGTCAAGGACAACACGAACAATGGAAATAAAAAGATCACGTATTTGCCAGTCTCCATAAAGTAAAAAAAGAGAAAAAAAAATAGCCGAAATTTAGAGAGAGAGAGAGAGAGAGAGAGAGAGAGAGAGAGAGAGAGAGAGTGTTAAATAAAGTGAAGCTGTAAAGAAGAGACCAGAGATAGGGAGAGGAAGAGGGAGAGAGACAGAGAAAGAGAACCAGTAAGAAGAGAGAGGGAGAGGGAAACACAATCCACAACCCCCCCTCCCCTCTTCCCCCCCCCGCACCACCACCACCAGCAGACATACCATCCGCAGGAAATTCTCAGCATCTCTCCCGCCCTTACCCCAACCAGTCCCAACGCGCCCCCCCCCCGCCCCGCCCTCCAGACTCAGCCGACCCACACGTCCTGGTAAGGATTAAACCATCGATCACAGCAAGCAATAATGTAAACTAGGGGCGTGGAGGAGGAGGAGGAGGAGGAGGAGGAGGAGGAGGAGGAGATTTCTGCAACACGTGAGGAGGAAAAGAGGGAATGAAGAAGAATGAGAATGTAATAGAAGGAAGGAAGAAGAGAAGAAGAATATCTGAATAAAAAAGGAGGAAGGAACAAGAAGAGAAGAAAAAACAATGTAGAAGAAGGAAGGAACAAGAGAAGAAGAAAAAAAATAAAAAAGGAGGAAGGAACAAGAAGAGAAGAAAAAACAATGTAAAAGAAGGAAGGAACAAGAGAAGAAGAAAAAAAAACAATGTAAAAAAAGGAAAGAACAAGAAAAGAAAAAAATAATATAAAAGAAGGAAGAAGAGAAAAAAAATGTAAAAGGAAGAAAAATGTAAAAGAAAGAAGAAAAAATAGACGTTAAACTAAGAAAACCTTATTCTATCACACCACCGTCATGAAGGAACGCAAGAAACACAACACAACAGCAGCAGACGTGTTGGTCCTAAAGAACCTGTTGAGTGAGTGATACGCCGATAATTAGAGGTGTATCAAAGGGCAAGGTTCCTCCCCACCAACCCTCCATTGGTGGTGAAGGAGAGAGTTCATCACCTCAACTCATCACCACCGTCACTACATCAATCATCTCTCTCTCTCTCTCTCTCTCTCTCTCTCTCTCTCTCTCTCTCTCTCTCTCTCCCTTATCCATTCCTCCCTCCTAATCTTCCTTCAGTACACAACCGCGTCCCCTACACACACACACACACACACACACACACCAGACCTGCCAACGCCGAGACCCTGAACTTTGACCTTCCCAAAGACTGGAATGCAACACACACACACACGCACACGCGCGCGCACACACACACACACACACACACACATACACCTCGTGGCCGTGTTCCAAGTTTCCTCAGGCCCACATCATATACACACACACACACACACACACACACACACACACACACCGTATCTCA
>JAHFWG010000168.1:108527-111027 GCA_020233015.1 Callinectes sapidus | reverse complement strand
TTGATTTATTGACTTCACTTCATAACTTTCTTTTTTTTCTCTCTTCTTTTTTTCTTTAAGTCATTGAGCACGAGGTATTTTTTTATATTTATTTATCTATTTTGTTTTATGATTTTGAGATTTAAAGTTTTTCTTCATTCATAACTTTTCTTTGTTTTTCTTTTTTTTTTATTGACGTCACCTCATAGTTTTATCTTTCTCTTATTTTTTCTTTCATTAGCAAGACCAGTTTATTATTTAACTATTCATTGACGTATTCATTTACTTACAACTTATGAAAGGTGAGACGGAATCTTTCGTTTTCTCTTCTTTCATATTTATTTATTTATTTATTTATTTTTGTGATGAGGAAATGTGGAATGAATGAGAAGGAAGAGTTATAGTGGAAAGATTAGTTAATTTACCGTTATTTATTTATCAAGCAAGCCCTTTATTTGATCATTTGACTTTTGAGAGAGAGAGAGAGAGAGAGAGAGAGAGAGAGAGAGAGAGAGAGAGAGAGAGAGAGAGAGAGAGAGATTAAGATACCATGTAATTATGATTATTCATAATCTTACAAAGTCTGACATTTGATTAAGGATATCCAGTAATTTAAATTATGTTTATGAAAATTCCGGTGATCCGAAGCATTTAATTAACCGAATGCTAAAGATATTAAGTGAGGGAGGAAGGAAGGAAAGCCAGACACAAAGACCTTTACAGCGGGACAGTATAAAAATCATTATGTCCATTAAGTGATATCATTATGAGCAGCTTTTTTTCATGCTTGCCAATTAAGATTATGAATTCAGTAAGGGGAGTGTGTAGAAAAAGCAAAATGAGTAGCATGTATGGCAAGGGAGACATCTTTAACACTCAGTATCTCATATTTGTCTTTACTACACATTCAAACTGCATCTTCTTGTTTCCTTGGAGAGAGAAACTTGTAGTGTAAAGAGCTGTGGTTACGAAATATCATTATTTATGATAAAGAGAATAATTTGTGGGAAGAAACAAAAATCACTCTACTTTTATTAACTATACTAGATTTTTTCCCTCAAGTTTTGTAACGTCTGGAAAGTATAACATGAGAGGTGCTTTTTGTATATCAGAGAAAGAAATATTAAAAGGAAAATTTTACAATGGAGAGCATGAAACTGACATATTCGAAAAAAGCTGTACCAAACTTTATAAAAAATTGGAGGAAACATCACACAAATGACCACCTAACTTTTGTAAAATTCAATAAACCAATTGGATTAAAAGAGTTTGTGGTGGCTCTGACGTGAAGGCAAGACTGTGTAACCTGAACTATTCTTAGCTAGAACTGGCGGCTTCTGAGGATTTTTTTCCATTGCAGTTTTTTTCTGTTGTTGTTGTGGTATTGTAAAGGGAAAGTTACCTGAGTGGTGGTGTCAGGGAAAGAATGTCGGCGATGGAAGGCAAGAGAAACGAAAAAACAAAAACATACTGGTCGACTTTCCTGGTTCTCAGTTTTTTCTCCTTTTTTCATGGAGCTCTATTCTACATGTACTTTTTAATGATTTGTTTCCATGACGCGTAGAAATATAAAAGTGAAAGAAAGCAAGAGTTAGAGAGAGAGAGAGAGAGAGAGAGAGAGAGAGAGAGAGAGAGAGAGAGAGAGAGAGAGAGAGAGAGAGAGAGAGAGAGAGAGAGAGAGAGAGTGAAGCGTACTTGAAAAGAATGCATCACCTGATAATCTAATTTAGTCTGTTCCTTTCACAAGTCTCCTTCTTCTTGAAAGGAGAAAGGAAGAAAATGAAGCGTAGTTTTCAATTTGATTCTTAGTAAGCCATTGATAAAAGTTTCATACCTCTTGGCTAACCTAAAGATGGATTACTGGAAACCTCTAAAGTATCTTAATACCGTCATATTTGTGAAGATTTTCTTTCCTTTCTTTTATGTCACATTTTTTAATATATTCATAACTAGTGATTCATTAAGTAACTGACTGGCAGAACACTTAACCACTTTTAAATTATTTCATATCTTTAACACGACTTTGTTTCTATTTTTTCTCTTTCTTTCTCATATACTTTTTAATTCATTTTATATTACTCTTGACTCAACAAATAAAAAATACTGTGATTCATGGAAATCTTAACAACTTTTCAATTATTTCATATCTTCAAGTTCAAGGTAGCATTCCTAATACCTTCAAGCATACTAATAAAACGAATTTCTTTTTCTTTCTATTTGCCATACATCTTATTATTTTCTTAATTCTTTGATAGACAATTAAAAGATGATGATTGAACACCTCAAGATTCCTTTTTCAAATTTTTATTCTTTTTTTTATTATATTTACCACTCCCGTACCCAGTCACTCGTCTTTACAGTTACGTGGCAGCCAGACATTTTTCTTTACTATTTTCCTTCATGCTTTCTAACAATTCCTTCCTCCTTTGGCACTTGTTATTTCAAGACGTTATACGAAGAACTTTTATTTTATCCTTCGTAGTTTTCAATGTTTTCTTTTTTTCTCATTATTTCGTTTTCG